>JAULCE010046666.1:0-13500 GCA_032359355.1 Macoma nasuta | reverse complement strand
CAACGACGTCATACGCAACGTCAGCAGATGGTACCTCGCTAGGCGTTTGAGCGTGTTTATCGACCGGTTTCAAGGTTAATTTAAATATTTATGTAATTTGACTAGAGTGTCGTACGATATTTATGCAATGGGTTTATGTCACTGTCAGAGGATCAGTTATGGGATAATAAAGGTTATAACAATTTATATTACTATATATGAGTGGCAAAACATCATGAGCCGTAACAGACGTAGGAGTTTGATTTGACTCCAATTAAATGGCAAAAGTTATTGATACTCGGTGCCTTACGCGTTAGATGGTAAAGGAAAGCGTTACTGTATAAGCGGTCTCTGTTGATACAGGTATGTATATATTAATTGTGGAGTGTTGAATTTGTTTACAGCCATTGTGAAATTTGTATTGGATCTTTATTTTGAGGGGACCGGTGCAAAACTAATGTTTTTACCCCTACATGTATCGCCACATGTTATTTTGAGTCTTATTCACAAAGACATAATCTAATTAAAAGTGTGAAAATCTAGGTAAAAGAAACATTAACAGTTTTGGTATGTACGAAAGAAATCATCATTTCCTACAAATATCTAAATAGCCATCACTGTCAGTGAAAGCGCTTCTGTGGAGGAAAGTATACAGTATGTAACATGTAAATAAATTATGTTTAAACGGTATATTAAATGAATGACCCCCCCCGGTTTCCTCTTTCTAATCTTTCTAATGTAAGACGTCGCTTTACAGTACGAAAACTGATTAAACCTTAGCCTGCTATTCACGACTTTTGTGATTATTCAAACAGCTTAGACCCATATCAGACGCCGAGTAACTCGGCGTTTGATCTGGATCCAAGTTGTTTGACACACGGACAAAAACTTCAGGTAATTTGAACAAAATCGGACGATGTTTAAAAATTGAAGAAGTCGATCATTTGAGCAGACGACATTTTCGTAGCAGGCTAAGGGTTAAATTGAAACTAGAACCGGAACCAAATTGAATCGGCTTGACCGTGTTTTGAGAATGTGGCGTACGAACCGATTGATATTTCTCAAAATAACTGAATATAACAATTTCAGAATAACAATACCTCAGCCCGAAAAGTTGAGCGAAAGCCATGCCTTACCCGGGTGTCAGCTATTTGACATTTACATTTGAAGAGGAGCAGACAACGTAACAAATAAACCGATGAGAATTTCACCAGGTTACACTTTTGATTACATTGTAAAATTAAACGAATACAACCCAATCCTGTATTGATACGACCTTTGTACGCTTCTGTAGCAAATAACTATTCAAAACTCTTAATGGGCAACTGCTCCATTTTCCACATTGTTTACAAAGTCGTTCAAAATTTGTGCGTTCATTTCTCCTTGATAATCTTCACATTTATGCTACAATTTCCTCGTGAATAAGTCTATGAATATCATTTTGAAGAGAAGAGTTTACTGCCATTGCTTTAGTTCAAGGACTCCGGACTAGATCGTGCGATACGTACTTTGTACATTACAAATGCAAGGCAATCTTTCCTCAGGTTGGTGTGGTACCAGTTAAAGAATTCATCCACCCTAGCCTGTTTCTGGAGATCCTTTGGAAACCAGTGCTCAGCCGTATTGTACTTCGTGGCAAGGTAGCGCAGAATGGCAACGCTACAATAACAAAATTAAAGTACTGATAGTAATGTAATGAGCAAAAGCTCCATTTCATGCTATTATTTCAAATTGTTCGAATAATGATATTTTTCTTTTTTTCCCATATATGAATCTTTTTAGATTCTTCCATTGGGGATCAGTATTTAAATAGCATGTGGAAGATTGCATGTTACCGTCATCCAATAGTTACCATTACGCATATAATATTATCAAAAATGATACCAATAAACTGAATGATATGCCATGAATTATTTGGTTATTTAAGAAATATGTCATAAGCAGCTTGGATCTGGATATGTAAGTGGCATTTGCTCTTGATATCAAACTTGTTATCAATGTCCATCATGATTTATGACCAAACTAAAGTACAGAGTTCGATATACGGAGTATCAAATGTATTTATATATACAGGATATTGCATGAGTGGTCATTCAATACGGACATGTATTTATCGAGTTTTCTAAACATGATGAAACGAGCCTGATCTATTTTAGAAAACGAGTTAAATTCCGTATTAAGTGACCAGGAATGTGATATTCTATTTATATCGTAAATTCCAATTCAACGAGGTTTAGCACAACATATATTTATAATGTCATGCTTCATATAGAATATTGTACACTATTAAGTGCTTATTGATTCTCGTCCTTCGTGTATGTTATTGCCGTTAAAGGCGGGAATAAAAAAAATCGCGACGTGAAAACCATTACATGTCGTCAGTAACGGCATATTCAACGTCAGCAGTTGATCATTCGTTCTGCGTTTGAGCGTGCATTTCGAGACAAGTATTAAGCTAGCTAATTTACATAGTTATGTTACTTGACTATGTCATTACCATATTTAAAAGTGTCTTAAATATTTTAACGAAAATACATTACGGAGATAAATCACTAATCTTGACCCCTCCATATAACCTTAATATAGGACTGAGGTTGTTAAATTGAAATAATCTTTTCAGTTACATGTACCACCTGTTCAATGGACTACACTATTTGCAGTTGCGCTGGTATGCGACATTGAGTTAATATGTGATTCATGATACTATCTTTACGGATCCGAAAAGTAATACTTTACTAATATCTTTTTTTACTTTTCAGTATAGCATTTTGAAATTATTTTTTTTAATTAAATTGGCATTATTGCTATGGAAGATCAAAAGTGTCACTAACATTTTTATCATCATTATTTGTAAGATGGTACAGTCGGTTTTGTTTAAATTTGAAGTATGGTCCGTCCTTTCCAAGTATATTTAATGCCATTCAAATGGAGAAAATAGGATGTTCGAAGATGCGATGATTCGAAATACGCAATGCCTCGAATGCTTGATTCTGTCTAGTCAAACAACTTTTTTTTTATTTATGACACGATTACTCGAAATTGGCGGCGCTGTGTATCTTGAAAATTCAAAATAAGCTTTAACTCTTTCTTAACATGAGTGCCTTTTGGCGCATCCGGACATGTGACGGATCGGTATTGAAAATATTGCAGGCAATGCAAGATTAGCTCGTAACAACCTAACGAGCAACTCTTTCATTTTTTTACATTGATGTCAATACAATAAAAAACGGTATTTTTTTTATCCTAGATTTTCATATTATCACCCGATCAATCCGATCAATCCTTATGAGTCTAAATAAAGTTTGTGGAGACAATGGTTAAACTAAAATGGCAATATGTGGCTTCCGTACTTTACCCAGTACGCCGCTCACATTATTCTTTTTGTACCTTTCTGTCAAAATGAATCCATCATCATCTATCGCAGGCACTAGCTGAAAAGGATTTATTTTTTCATACTCGGTCGTCTTGTGCTCTCCTGCAAGAAAGACACAAAATGCAATCACTAAAGCTCGATTACCACTGTTAAGTTTAGCCCTTAGCCTGCTATTCGGGGCTACGGTGATGATTCAAACAGCTTGGATCCAGATCAGACGCCGAGTTACTCGGCGTCTGATTTTGATCCAAGCTGTTTGACACACAGACAATAAGTTCAGTAAAATTGAAAAAAAATCGGACGATGTTTGAAAATTGAAGCAGACGATAATTTGAGTAGACGACATTTTCGTAGCAGGCTAAGGGTTAACCGCGTTATGTCGACTACTTTAGAACTAGTTCCATCTACAATCAACCCTGCCATTGTTGGCCACCCAAAACATTGACAGTATCGGTCTTTAGAGCACGTGGTTGCTTAATGCAGAATAAAAGTAATTCAGAAAGCTCTTAAAAGAGCTTTCTAAATTACTTTCGTTCTGCATTAAGCGACTCCCTGTTCTTTATGGTAGATATGATCCCTTATCAAATGGCCGCTCAAGACTGGTTCCACTGTCATAATTATAAAACCGTCGCATAGACGAACAACTGGGTAGAACCACTGACCAAGTAAAGCAAGTGATGGTAATTCGAATAATAACACCACTCGGTCACGGAAGCCCGCACGCGCATACATATATGTTTAAAGGACATTATATGATCGATTGATACAGTATGGAAACTAATGAAATAAAAATTGGAATCGTAACAAAACCGGAACCGAATCGAAGATAAATCGAATCGGCAAGTCCGTTTTTGGGTGATCTGGCGTACGAACCGGTTTATAACTCTAATAAACTCTTTATTACCGCATTTTGAGGTTTCTTAGGGTTGTGAAGCGATTGATATCAAATATCAAGCTGCAGCCGGATCAGACCGAATCGAAGCGAAACGGGCGAAATTGTCCATGTAACCCTTTTCTCCACAGTAGCGCATTTAGTGCCTCTGTAACGAACAAATACTCCATTTCCTACAATGAGTTCATTACAATTCAAATACATGTAAAGCATTTGTTCAACAAAGACTTTAATTTTTTTATCAGATTCTTTTCTTGTGGAGTAGTCTAAACATATGTCGTAGAGTAAAGGGTTTATTAGTTTCAATACTGTATTATACTCGATAAACCAGTAGGCCAGTGTAAATATGGATACGATTTTCAATTGTTCTAATGCAAATGTAAACACACAACTTTCACGTGACAGCGATATACAGCATTGTTTCAACGACCTGTCAAGGTCGCGTCGTTGACACAACTCCATGTGACTGTTTGAATTATATTTTACATTGAATACCATGCACAGCTTTCACTTATCTTTTCAAGCTAATATCTAGCTCAATCTAAATTGTTCGACTTCAGACATTTAACCTTTACTTTATTGCCAATGCACTAAAAAATTGACTGCCAGTGAAAAATAGTTTTTTTCACTGGCAGTCAAATTTTTGTACAGTAGCATTAAAACTGGATGAGAAACCGCAGTTGATTTTCTTTTAGATTGAGCAAGATCTAAGGAATGTCAGGCTATGTATACATACATAAAGATCACTGTTTGCAGAGATTATCACGTCATCTAAAGATAATACTCCACTGCAAGGGCCTACGAAAACCTTGTAGGTCAATTTACCTTTCAATAGATCATATATAACCGGTTCGAAATCAATGTTGTTGTATTTCAGGAAAAGGTAGACGGCCCTGGATGGTTCCGAAGAATGGTCGAAGTAGAGTTTCATGATGAACTTTACAAGCTCAAAGAGTCTGTAAAATAATAAAAATGGTATAATGATGTTCAGTCAAACCAGCATTGGGCGACCATTAAATGAGGTTTATTAGCGACGTCTTTGTCTTTCCCCCACATACCCCTTTTAGACAAATCAACACGGAAATGATTTGTTGAAAAATACATTGTAAAATTTGTATTGAAACCATTGTATGAAAAGGAGCATAATTTGTTCTATAGGATCAAATGCTCCAAAAAACGCCTCCTTTATTCAGCGCATGCTTTATACAACCTGGTTTGACTAATTGTTGTGTAGTAGTGTTTTTATCCACAGTAACTTTAATTACTGCTGAAAAGTTCATTGTGTCTTATATTTATTGACTTTCATAAAAATATGGAACAGGTACATGACACGTTAAGACAAGTCAGTCGAAAGATTAGCCCATATGCAAAATCCGAAACAGACCCAGGCTGGACCCACGCGTTGAAAGGGCTTAGTGAATGTAAGTCGTAGACTGTGACCACTCCGCGACAGAGATCCCATAGACGAGGACGGCTTTATATAGTAAATGACGTCACAAGCTTGAGATGACGTCACTGGGTGGCTTTTATATACAACTATGTTAAGTAGTCATGGTGAATAGCATTGACAATTATATAAATGGCGACGATATATAAAGTATGTGCATATACTCGTCGAATTGGAACAGATTATACAAATAGAATATCACATTCGTGGTCATTCAATACGGAATTTATTAATCTCGTTTTCTCATTTTTTTAACAATTCAAGAAAACTCGTTCAATAAATTTCCGTATTAAATGACCACGTTTAACCCTTTCGGCGACAAATTAAAAAAAATGGCGGTTCTGACTAGTTTCAGATAAAATATTTTAGTGAAATACTAAGTAAATCACAGAGACGATTTTTTTTTTTGTATATTCCGAAACTAATTACACGGAACTAAAATGTGTTGCAAAATAGTGCAGTCTAAGATCAGACGCCGCCTTATAAGATCTGTGACTGCACTATTTTCAATGGCGCATTTTGGCGACTACGGGTTAACATGTAAACAAGCTTTTGTAGAGGAGTATAGTTTGTTCATATTTGAACTGTTCATTTGGGTACATAGAAAACGACATACGGTGGGTGTATTTCAAAATCGGCGCATAGTATTCTGTTTAAAGACCCCGTTTAAATCTTTACCATCATCTCGCTGCCAAAAGCATTGTCTGCTAAAATTGTTGTATCCTTAAAATAGCGTCTGTTTTCTGTTTTATTTCAAATGTCGAGTTTTTATTAACCCTTTCTGTGCCGTGGTCGCATAAATGTGCCATTGCAAACAGTGCAATCCCAGATCAGCCGCCGCCTTGGAAATGCGGCGTCTGATCAGGGAGTTCACTTTTTCCCACATGAATGCGTGTTTTCAAAGAGGTATTGAAACGTATAATTTATTCCTTTATCAATATGTTTTTCTTTTTCGTAAAACAAAACTTTATTTGAAACCTCTCGCATACGACAAATTTAAATTTGGCGCCAAAAGGGTTAAACTATGGTAAAAATATTGTCAAACAGCATTTGTCCAGATTGGTCGAGATTGGCAGAATAACGTACGGTCAAGACTGTTATCGTATCAAAATATCGTCTGTGTTTTTTCCAGTTAACCAAACGAACGGCAACTCGAAATCAAAGCTATAAGTGTACCAAACAACAAGAATCGACGCCAAACGCTATTTCAAAAGAACTGTCGTTCAAAATGGTCGCACCTGCAAAGCCAATGAAGAATCGACCGTACAATTAATCTCACCGAATTTGCAATGAAAGTTCACATCAATTTGACCGAGGTCTGATACAAACAATTGTGAAAATGAAGTCTTAACTCTTTCCTCCACATTCTAGTTTTTGACTAATCCACAACGAAAGAATCTGGTTAAATGGATAACTATATTGGCAAAATAAAAGTGTCATACCTACATACACACATGTATTTTAACTGTAACGAAAAAAATGTAGGAATTGGAGTATTTGCTCGTAACGAGCACATGCTCCATTTCTCTCAATCGTTTCAATAGCCGTCTGCAACACAGGCACCCACGGCGTTCCTGTAAAGGAAAGGGTTATGAAATTAAGATAAAAATGAAAATGTTACATACTAACCTTTGTGTTCAGTGTTGATTGTTGACGTGGAAGGATGCCGGTAGTTTTATCACCAGCGTATTTATCATGCGATGGCTGATATTGCAATGTGGCGCTTAATGCATACAGACATGCTTTATCTTAACCTTTTAAAAGCCACATGCTATGTTTAGACTTATCCACAAGGAACGAACCTTGTGATAATGATGCATATATAAGAGCATAGAAAATTTCAATTTTGAATATTATTGAAAACATTGAAGCAAATAAAGCATTTTCTCATAACGAGCAAATGCTCGATTTCCGAATAGTGTTTTTATATAGTAAAAACCCGCTGATGCGACCACTTAAAATAGTCCATATTGTCAACCTAAGAGACAGATGGAAGCTTAATACAGGTCGAAAATAATGCAAACAGGAGCTTTCTGCATTACTTTTTGATCAGAATTAGGCTATCCCCTTTCTACAGGGACCTCCATGCGTCTTCATGGGGTGGCCGTATTAGAGGTTTTTGCTGCAGTTGTCTGCTACAGAAGCGCTCCTACTTATGTGAAGACAATGGTTAACTTAGCCATAAACATGCTATTCGCGATCATACATATTTATCAACCAGGCTGGATCCTAGTCAGACGCCGAGTTACTCGGCGTCTGACCTGGATCCAAGCTGATTGACACTCAGACAAGTCTTTCACCATTTGAAGCGAAACCAACACTGTTCAAAATTCAGATTACAATTCAAACTGACGACAATAATAGTAGCATGATAAGGGATAGACAAACAGTCTGTAACTACATCAGCGGTATGATCATTTAGTATATTTTAATTTTCAAAAGAATTAAGATTGACCCAAATATATTATTTTATAATACGATTTGTGCTGAGTTTTTACTGGACTGAATAAAGTTCTGTCGCATAGCTGGTTCAGGTGATACGGTATGAATTAACTAATTTACATGAATGTTGTGTCTTAAAATGCATATTTAATTCAGGTCGTGTCTGCTGTATATATTATCAAGATCGCATCTGCTGTTTAACTTACTATGGTCGTATAAGTTACATTGCTTGTTATCGCCTTGTTGATCAACTGCTTATTAAACGTCGTGAAAGTTGCATAGCTATTTAATAAAATATCTGATGCAAAACCAATTTATATCATATTTGTTGCATCGCAAATCATATTGTAACTCGTGTCATACCTGCTGCACACTTTATTCTTCTCTTGTTTGTGACAAAGACTATTATAGTCGTCACTGTTGCATGGCTGAATAATGCCGTATCTGACGAATAGCGTATATGTGTCGTGCCTGTTGCATGACAAATTCATCTCGTGTATGTTGCATAGCTAATTCACCTCGTTTCTGTTGAATATATAATTTATGTCTTGTCCTTTGCAAAGCTTATTCATGTTGTGTCTGTTACATTTATAATTCATGTCGTATTAAAGATAAAGGTAAAGTGTTTGTTTATTATAGAGGCACCCCTATTTAAAGGGCCAATCAAGTTGGCATATGAGACACCTTACACTTGATGCAGAGCTTATACAGATCGTGTCTGTTACAATGCTTATTCATATTGTATATATTGTACAGATATTTTAGGTCCGGCCTGTTGCAAATATAATTCATATAGTATATGTTGCCTAGCTTAATTAGGTCGTATATGTTGTATAAATAATATATGTCGTATATTTTGAATATACTATTAAGATCGTTTATGTTGTATAAATATTTAATGTCAATTCATGTATAATTGCTGTATAAATAATTCATGATGTACACCGGTATGTGGTATAACATGTCACGTCGTATATGTTGCATAAATAATTAATGTCGAATATGTCGGTTCAATATTATTGTCGTATATGCTTTATAAATAATTAATGTCGTATATATTGTATAGATAATTTATGTCGTATATGTTGTATAAATAATTCAGGTTGTTTATGTTGTATAAATAATTAATGTCGTATATGTTGAATAAAAAATCAGGTAGTTTATCTTGAATAATTTAGTCATGTTAGTTATCTTGTTCAGATAATTTATGTCATCTATGTTGTGTAGATAATTCGCATAATTTTTATTATGTTGTACAAATAATTATTGTCGTTTATGTTGTATGCATAATTCATATCGTATATGTTGTATAAATTATTCTAGGTCGTATATGTTGTAAAGATAATTCAGGTTGCTTATCTTGTACAAATAATTCATGTTGTTTATGTTGTCTAAATAATCATTGTCATTAATGTTGTATTAATAATTCATGTCGTATATGTTGCATATATTATTTAGGTTATTCATCCCGTATATGTTGCATAGCTTAATTCGTGTTGTAAAAATAGTTAATGTCGTATATGTTGTATAATATTCATGTCGCATATGTTGCATAAAAAAATCATGTTGTTTATCTTGTATAAATTATTCATGTTGTTTATCTTGTTTAAATAATTTATGTTGTATATGTTGTATAAATAAATCATGTCGTGTATGCTGTATAAATGATTTATGTCGTTTATGTTGTATAAATGATTCATGATGTTTATCTTGTTAAGAAAATGTATGTCTTTTTATGTTGTGTAAATAATTCATATCGTATATGTTGTATAAATAATTCAATGCATTTATTTATAAATGTTGTATTTACTTTGTTTATTTTTTTTAGATAATTTATATCGTAACGCTTGTATAAAAATAATTCCTGTCGTATATGTAGTATAAATAATTCATGTAATATCTGTTGTATAAATAATAAATGTCGTATATTGTTTTTATAAACATATCAGCTTTTTATCTTGTATAAATTATTCATGTTGTTTATGCTGTTTAAATGATAAAATGTCATTTATGTTGTTTAAATAGTTTATGTCCTATATGTTGTATAAATAATTCATGTCGTATATGTTGTATAAATAATTATTGTCGTTTATGTGGTATAACTTAATCATGTTGATTATCTTGTTAAGATAATCTATAAATTCATGTCGTATATACTTTATAAATAATTCAGGTTGTTTTTCTTGTTTAAATAATATATGTCGAATATGCTGTATAAATAATTCATGTCGTATATGTTGTAAACATAATTCATGGCGTATATGTTGTATGAATAAATCATGTCGTATATTTTGTATAAAACATTCAGGTTGTTTATCTGGCATAAATAATTCATATTGTTTATGCTGTTTAAATAATTATTGTCATTTATAAAGTATAGATAATTCATGTCGTATATTATTCAATATATATAACCTGAATAATATATAAAATTCATATATTATTTAGATTATTCATCTCGTATCTGTTGCATAGCTTAATTCGTATTGCAAAAATATTCTCATGTCGTGTATGTTGTCTAACATTTCATGTTTGCACGTGTTGAATAAGGAATAAGAAATTCAGGTTGTTTATCTAGTATAAATTATTTATGTTGTTTTTCTTGTTTAAATAATTTACGTCGTATATGTTGTATATAAAATTTATGCCGTATATGTTGTATAAATAATGTATGTAGTTTATGTTGTATAAATAATTCATGTCGTATATGTGTTATATATAATTCATGTCGTATATGGTGTATAACAATTAATGTCGTTTATTCTGTTTAAATATTTTTTTATCATTTATATTGCATTAGAGGTTAATGTCGTTTAAGTTGCATACATTATTCAGGTCGTGCTTGTTGCACAAGTTATTCATTTTGTATCTGTTGCAACGCTTAATTCGGTTTTATCTATGTTGATTAATGTCGTAGATTTTTATGTTGTATAGATATTTCAGGTCGTGTCTGCTATAAAGATAAATAAAGAAGCAGCTATAACATACCTTATTTAGTAAGTATATGTTTCAAAGATAATTAATGTTGTATATGTTGTATTGATAATAAAGGTATGTTACAAAGACAAATAATGTCGTATTTTTGTATAGATAATGCAGGTATGTTACAACGATGATTAATGTCGTGTTTTTTGTATGGATATTGCAGGTCGTGTCTGTAGCATAGATCATTCAGGTCTTTTGTTGTATAGATAATGCAGGTTGTTTTTGTTACAAAGAATTTGTGTTTGTTGCAAAGATCATTCAGGTTTGTTGTATAGATAATTCATATCGTATATGTTGCATAGCTAATTTCGGTTTTGTCTGTTATACAGCTAATTAGTTTTTCAATAATTTGGAGAAGTTTATATAACAATGTCAAACAATTAAGACCAATATAAGAGGGATCATAAAGGAGCCTTCAGATCAGAGTCTATATTGTTAGACATTTCACAATATCCTTTTGAAATTATTAACGTTTAAACAAAGAGCAACGCCATTGTTAAACTATACCGATATGAATGTAATTGTAAAGAGAGACAAGAAGTCAACATAATGTAATAAAGTCCTACAATATGCATCTTTGTGAATTAAATAACCTCATCAAACAGTTCATCATATGTGTATATACAAGAAACAAGATACTCTTAGTATTACGTCACCAATGTAAGTGCAAATAATGCAGCCACTGATCAGGCTGCTCCCTCAGGTGGACTCTTATCAAAGGCTACTCTATTTGTCTCTCTGTTCGAATATTCGAACGATAGTTTTTAACCCTTAAAAGTGTCGGTTGTAACTGGTTTTGGATCAAAGATTTTAACGAAGTTAGTATAGAAAATATATTAAATAAACTTTGACTTTTCCGAAACCCTTATATGTAAAAGGATTTATTGCGAAATCAGCAGTACGTGTTGGGAACACGGCTACACATTGAAGAGTCCGAGTTGTTATATTTTTAACGCGACTAACGTCATTGATCTCGTTACAATACATACATTTATCACATAATATTCGTTATATCCGGGTTTATTTAACCTTAACGACTTTCCTCAGCTGACACATGTGTAAGATAAGAAATGACGTCATAGTTACAACTAGTAACATTCTGATCAGAATAACGTCATACTACACGGCGTTCTTTTCGTTACGTTTTATTCAGTTAGCTTGTTTCATTGTCAAAAATATTCTTACATATGTCATAAAAAGAATCTGACACTCGTTGTACTTTGATATAACCTTTCTTTAACTTGTCTAGACTAGATCTAGCTTCATTTAAGAAAATATTTTCTTAGAAGAAAGCTCGTCTCAGATCCTTTATTTCGGCAATCTATAAGAGGATGCCTCACTGTTTAAGGCTCGCAAAGAATTCCTTTACGCTACTCAAACCAGCTGAAGCCTCGATAAAATGTCCAACTTTTTCTTCAACGCGTTTTATCCACCTGTTTATACTTTCGTACGATTTGAAAAGAGCACCTTCCTCGATTGCATCTAGCTGCATTATTTCGCAATATCCAGTCAGATCTGCGACAGAAATCTCATCGCCGCTAATGAACGATGTTCCATTCAAGAAGTACTCGTCCATTTGTTTCAGCGAGTTTTTAACTTTTTCTTGTATTTGTTTTATCTGTTCCGCATCATGTGGCAGCTTCGTCTTGTCACCAAATGCCGACAACATTCGCATCTAAAAACAAGGAGAATGTAAGGTTACATCTTGAAGTATTGTGTCGGTGTCTTTTGAAAACCACATATATGCCACTTTGATAAAAGTGCAATAACGTTTTGGGTTTTTTAACGCTATATACAGTCGAGTCTCGATTATTCGAACTCGGATTACTCGAATCCATTTTCTGAAGCAAAATTACATTTTTATTGCTTTCAGTACTCATATCATGGCTATGGGATCTATTTTTACAAGCCTAAGTCCCCGGAAGTGCGAATTTCATTCGCACTTCGGGTGATTTGGGTTTGTTAAAATAGTCCCACAACTTCGATAATCGAGACTCGACCGTCATCGATGTTCGTTGAAACCACGTATCTATGAGTTTGGCTTATTTTACTTAATATATGATTATAGAAGAAATCGTCGGTGTTCTTCAAAAAAACGCGTACACATGTGTCATTTTGGCTTATTTGACCTAATGTGACTTTAGAAGAAATCGTCGGGTTTCTTCTAAAATCACATAGACTTTTTGAGTGCCTTTTTGAAAAATGTCACATGCGTGGTTTTAAAAAAACATCGGTGATGTACTAAATAATACAGTCGAACCACGTTGTCTCGACCTTGGTTTAGTCGAATTTATGCTCAAACAAATTTGAACCAAATAAGGTTGTTTAACCCTTTCGGCGCCAAATTAAAAAATGGCGGCTGGACTAGTTTCAGATAAAATA
>JAULCE010046665.1:0-21104 GCA_032359355.1 Macoma nasuta | reverse complement strand
AATGGTAAATGACTCTTAAGCATAGGAAAGTGTGAATTTGTCGATAGAAAAGAGTCAATAAAATCTTGAAAATATCGGTGACCCCTATTTTTTAGTTCATATTTTAACAAGTATTGGCATGGTCTTTCAACATACAAAGTTTTAAAACAAACCTATTATTTAGATAAAAATAACCCTTACTGCCGCAAGCGCCTTTAAGCATAACTTCGACCTAACCGATTTCAAGATAACGAGATTCGACCTACATGTACAGCGTAGACCAAAAGTTTGTATAATACAATTAGTTCTCTAACACACATTGCTAATACAATGGAGCACCCCTTATCATGCCAATCGCGACCATGGTGATGTCGTCAACCAGCTTGGACCCGGATCTGACGCCGAGTGACTCGGCGTCTGATCTGGGTCCAAACTGTTTGACACTCAAGCAACGAATTGACCAAATTTCAAACAAATCGAACAATGTTAAGAGACAATGCAGATGAGAACTCCAGCGTTTTTTTTTTGTTTTTTTTTTTGGCGGCAGGATAAGGGTTGCTGCGTTGTTAGGCCTCTTCGTTTTCTGATATCATAAATTCTGTCCTCTTTTCCCTAGACATTTCCCAGAGTTATTGAGGTGTCACCGTGTAAACTTATATATTGGACCGCTGGGTGACGTTGTGATCAACTAGGGTGTATTCTTCAAGAAATCAAAGACCATAGTGGTACGTGTACGACGATTTTGTCCCAAAGCTACATTTATCGTTTTGCATCTGAAGGTCATATGAACATAAGTCATACATGTATATCCTTTGGAAAATTATAATGTAAAAACGTATCTGTAGTAATCTTTGAAAACAACTTGGAGTTTGATCAGACACCGAGTAACTAAAGCTATTATTATTATTATTATTATTATTATTATTATTATTAGTATTATTATTATTATTATTATTTTTATTTTTTTTAATTATTATTATTATTATTATTATTATATGAATCAATGTTGATTTGAATAATGATGATGTTGCTAACAACAAAATAAAAGAAATAACAACCGGTGTATTGTAAAATAACAAAGGCTTAGTTCTGATTATGTGTGTAAAACAAATAGCCTAGGAGTATTGAGTCACATGATAATCCATGACTAGCAGCTTTGCTGTCTAACATGCAGTAGTGATGATTGGTTTTAATTAAATCAAAAATGATACAGTGATAGAGTTAACTACATAGATCATTTAAAATGTTGATATATTGCACTTGAATCTGAAGATTAAGGCAGTTTAACCATTTTATATAAACAGACAAACCCACCCAAAGCGGTCGCTTAATTGCAGCCAATTTTAGAGCTTTTAACATTTTAGACATGTGGTTGCCTTATGCAGGGAACAATATAGAAAACTCCTACAGGAGTTCTCTGCACTACTTCCATCCTGCACCTAGAAACCAACTGCCTCTGCATCAATTAATACCTTATTAAAGTAAGTTTCTTGACAGAAATTATTTTTGAATAATAAAGTACGTAGTTATCCACAACCATTCTCTAGAGTATATAAAAGTGTATTACTAAATCGTCTTTTAAAACTATTAATGAGTGTTTGCCAGACCACGACATGTAGATGTTTATAGCCATACAGATATTCTGGTATTTTTAAGTATTTTAAAATAAAGTATTTATTGAAACCCAGCTATTCTTTTTTTCTATAAACAGGTTCTTGCTTTCATTGAACGCATTTAAAAGAAGCTCACTAACACCTGGTTGGGTAAGCCGAGTGAGGTATTTAATAGCACTTATTTATTATACAAGTAAAATACAGGGGAAAGCGACCAAGTTCTCCACTCACAGTTTCATTAGATGCTTTTTTATGAACACCTGAAAGATATTTTAAGAATTTCATCTGTAGTTTTTCACACAGCATCAACACTGTCTTTATTTGTCTTGGGAGGGCTAGTATTTATTGTCCCCAATATTTCACTACCATACATAACAACATGATTTATAGTGTGATCAAACAGATGCAACATGGTATTGGTGCCTGAATTAAGGTTGATAAAACATTTTTCTAGCTTAAAATTTGCTTTCAATGCTCTATTGTATAAATCTTTTTTTGCAATCAGTAAAACTACCTGTAGAATAAAAGCATATTCCTAAGTATTTATATTCTTTTAAGTGTTTAATCTTTGTATTATTGTATGTGTGGCTATATTTTAATATTATTCCACTTTAACAAAATGTGCAAATATTAGTTTTCTTTAAATTAATATTGATCCTACATTATCACTATATTTATATAGTTTATCAGTGCATCTTTGTAATTCTTACTTACTTGTTGATAACAGAACAAAATAATCTGCATACAATAAACAGTTAAATTGCATATTTCCGGGAAATACTGGGTTATCATTCTCACCAAAGTAAGATGTTAAATCATTTATGAACAGTTTACACTTTACACGTATTTTATTGTCAGAATACATATTCTTCAGGACACTAAAGAATAATCCAGAAAAACATACTGTATTTAGCTTGTAAAAGAGAGCCGAATGAATAACTGAGTCGAAGGCTTTAGCAAAGTCGACAAAACATGCATGTTATTTTAAAATTTAAACCATTACTTAAATACTTCTCAATTAAGGTACGTAAGACAAACATTTGATCTTACAAGCTCAGTTTGAGCTTTATTAAAAATATTATTACTATCAAAGTAGGTTTGGAGTCTATTATTAAGTATGCTATTAAAAATCTTCGATAGACATGACATGATTGATATTCCTCTATAGTTGGATGGATCATTTGTATCTCCTCCTTTAAATAAGGGTTTGATGTAACCTGTTTTCCATTCTGAGGGGTATTGTCCAGATAACAGTACCGAATTGAATAGTTTCATTAAGCAAGGCATCAGAATGGTTTGACCAGCCTTGATCAGTTCATTTGAGATACAGTCTAACCCATGGCCTTTTTATTTTTAAGTTTTTGTATAGATTGTTTAATTTCCTTTTTATAATATTAAAGTCTACACATATTCAAGTTAGGTTTATAAAATGCTATACAAACTTGAATTATTGGCCTCTTTGTGATTAAGTCGGCCAACTGTTTGGGCATGTTTCCACCCTTTCAGTTTTTTAATAGTTTAATAGAGAAACGCCAATGTCTTTGCGCTGATGTATTTGCGACTCGGTGTCTTTATGTGAGAAAGCCTCCCGGTTGGCTTGTGGTAAGTCAGTGGTTCTACCCAGTTGTTCGTCTGTGCAAATAAGGCGGGTTTCTGGGAAGTTTCTTCACCAGTAACTAGCCGTGCGTCGCGAAGTGGCTGAAATACTGTCGAATCGACGTAAAACCTAACAAAAGCAAACAAATAAACACAACTTGCGGCTCGTGTGCTATAAAAGCTTGACGTATGCACCTGTTTTTGATAATTCTGCCAAATGTATATGCACGTTTACACTCAGTTTTAAAAATAGTATCAAAATAAAGTCCCGTGTTTTTGGCACTGGTGAGCTCATGACTCGTGTGTTTCATGTGCTTCAAATTGAAAATTATTTAAAAATATGAAATGAATACAACAGCCCTAATTATGTGCATACCGACATTTAATATAAAATATGTGTCTAAATAGTGAATGAGGAACCAAGTTTTTGAGTCTCAATGTAAGTGTAACTGTCGTGCATAGCGCAATCTTCTTTGATTTCTTCTCTCAGGGTCTGCACTGTTTGCAATCTTAGAAGACATCCAATTCAACTTTTAAATGAATACAAATGGTAGATTTCATGACTAGATAATAGAGTAATAGCGCTTTTTTCATATGTACGAGTGCCCCTTTTCGCGTGACGTGGCCCATATATATAGTTTATGATTGACATTTTAAAGATACACCGATACAATACCACGACATTGACATGATACAGCCCAGTGTATCTCATTTATTATATTTCCAATGTCGTCGATGGTGAACCTTATTTAAATAAAGCGTTATATTTCCAATTTAGACTGACTATATTGAATAAAGAAATATCACGAAACTCGAGTCTTAATCTATGACGTGACAGAACCTTTGAAGGCGATAGTAAGCTTTCTGTCGCATCAAATTTTCAACAGTACAGTGCCTGCACTATTGTCATACCAATTGAAAGGCTTGGAACTCGGATATTGATTATATTTGTTTAAAAATTAAAGACAAATCAGAAGAAAAAGGGAAAAAAAAACTTACACATGTGTTTATGTGGTTCAATCGCTCTTCTCTTTTTTTTACCCTTTCATCGCCATAGGCAACTTAAATCGATATTGCAAAAACGTGAAGTCGCAGATCAAAAGTGGTTTTTGAAGGTGGCGACTTTTTTATTCAAAAAATATATGAATATATAATAGGGTTTCGGAAAAGACCCGAAGTTTGTTTAAAATTGTTTGCTGTAACTAGTTTTGGATCAAATCTCTTGACGAAATAAATTACAGAAATAATTAAATTTGGCGGCGAAAGGGTTAAAATTTTCCCCATAAATGCTTTCTCAAGTCATCACACACAGGTTGTTTACTCGAACACACTCTTCATTAGTGTCATCGCGAATTGAGACCGTCAACACCTATGTACGATTATTACTAAAATATACGAAGATGGAGCCCAAGGGCAGAATAGGACGAACTTGAGAAGCCCGGTTCTCATCAAATATTCATACCATTACCAGATTAAACAGATAATGTCATTTCGATAAAGACGATCGAGCTTACTTATAATTTAGTACGATGTGTCCTAGACAGGCCCATATTGATAAGTAAATCTAGATCTAGACTTCAAATAACAAGCACCTGGTTGTGAATAATACTTCTTCGTGTGGTTAGTGTTAAAAAACGTCGATACATATGTTTGTAGTGATGCTTACATCACTACCTTACATCACTACCTTACATCACTACCTTACATCACTACAAACATCACTACAAACATATGTATCGACGTGGTTTATTTCCAATAACCGGACATGGTCTTCTGTCGGCAGTGTCAGTCCGTATTTGCAAGTAAAAACAATATCCACTAAACATAAGTTCACTATTCAATTACCTTTCTGTAAAACTTGTAAACACTTCTAACCCGCCACATTTCAAATTTGAATTTCTCGAATGTGGTTGCAGATATTTATTTCAAAATAGATTGCATGTTGTTTAACAACATTACTTGTACAAAAGACTATAAACTCCGTGACCACCGGTCGGTTTTACTCGTGGTGAAGGTACGATTTCACCATTTTTGCAAGAGGAAATGTAGGTACGCGATCAAACTCGATGTTCTGTTCCAAGTATTGTTTTAGGATAACAGTCAAGCATTAATAACAAATTTTGGTCTAAAAATCAGTAATGATTCGAATGAATCACCAACAACGGTAGAACTTACTCAAACAGACTGAACTGAATAGTGTGTTTCAATGTGTTCGTGAAATCTGATTTTAGAGTGATATTTCAAATGGATAGTTTAAATTATTTTGTTGACCAGTTGAAATTAAATTTCTGCATATAATGTATGCTATTTTAAATCAATTACATTCCAAATTTAAAAGACATCCGCTTACAATTATTCAAGTTATACCGAGACATATAAGTGTCGGGAAAAGAAGTGGCCCTAAGTATAGTATACTTCAGCAAACGTTCTTACCAATACTGTTTGTCTAGCAAACTCGATAATAACTTTAGAAGAGTTTATATCTGACTATATTTTCCAGTGTTGTGGGTAAAGAGTATTTCCGTGATGCCCGTCATATAAATGTGAGAAAAGTATATGAGACTCACTCTACAAAGACAAATAAATAACAAACAGTGGGCAACAAGTCCAGCCACGGCATCAGTCTTCGTGATTCATAGATAAAATGAAACACGGCTAGATATACAGTAAAACCTCTCTAAACCAGAGACTTTAAGCAAACACTTAAGTGTTTTAACTGCAGGTGGATCCTTAATGCAGACTGAAATTAATATATTGAAATAACTCACACCCTATCCGGGATTCGAACCCACGACCCTACGACGGACGCGCCTAGCAGTGACACGACGTCGACGTTACCGACTGAGCTAACCGAGCAACCCCATAAAAAGGTTGCTTAATTAACCCAAATAAGGTCGACGTCATTTCACTACACGGGAATGGCGGGAAATTGTTGTGAAATTAATATAAAAAAGGAGCTTTCTGTATTTCTGCCTACCACATTCAGTCATATTTCGGTAAAAAGAGTGTCCGGTTTACAGAGGTTTTACTGTAGACTTAATTGTTTGCAATGTCAGCAGGGTGGTTTTCGTATAGCGTTACCTGCAACGTTTGTACGTTAAAGCATTGACTTTTGCTCTTATGTTTGTTTTTTCATTTTTGTTTTCATTCTAATACAGAGACCTTTGGGTGTGGGAGATTCGAGAAGACGGGAAAGTTCAGCCTCGGCTACACAGAGTGTATAAGCGAGGTCGGACAGTTTCTAAACTCACACAATATAGAGGAGATAGACCTGAAGACCAAAATAATCGACCACCTCGCCACCAGTGTCACGAAGATCCGCCCGTACGACGTAGACATGGAAATAGTCGCGACAACCGGATCACCTGTGAGAGCACCTTTGTCTAACATGAGCACCCTGCAGGTGCTGCCCCAGACAATGCTCATAGATACACGGGCTACTAAGGAAGACACTTTCACCTCAGCTCGTAGTGCATCAGAAGAGGGCATTGCAAACGATCACATTGAAGCAAAGAAGCAATATACAATCAAAGGGAATGAAATTCAAATCACATCAACCACTGTCCCTAGTGCCGTTTCAAACTTGACATCAGCAAGATTTAGCTCTGTATTGACCGAACAAACAAAGGAGGGTACTTATCATTCTTCAAATTCGTCACGTTTGGCTATATCTGCAAACGTGGCTAACTCTGACAACGTAGCTTTGCAAAAGTCACAGATGCCATATAGTTTGACTGTTCCGCATTGTTCGCAGGTTCTAACGCAACCCCAAATAACAGATCTACAGAGAGTCCAAGTTTCGCAAGCATTGACATTTTCTAACATAAATGCAGCCCCTATCCCCACCCAGTTGTTTAGTAGCCTACAAATTGTCCCAGCGACTCCGAATGGTAACGACGTAGCTTTTGTTGTTCCAGCGAATATATTAACTTCCACTGGTAATTTATTTGCTACAATGACCGCGCCTAGCTACGTGTTGCCTGTGTACAAAATGGAAGTTGAATCGAACAAACGACACATATCGGATACATCCTCTCAAATGTCGGTGGTGACATCTTCCGGCCACGTGACAGGAAGTGAATCAATCGTGGTTACATCTGTGGCAAACGAAAGTACAAAATATCCGTTGATAAATCAAAGTCTCCCGCATGTAACTAAAAGCGATCGCTTAAACATGCAACCCTACGATTTATCAAAACGACCGCGGTGCTCCAATTCGATTCCCACTTCTTGTAACAATACACCACAGTCTGAGTCTCGCCCTAGACTCACTGCCAGTTCCATAAGTACTAGATGCAGAACCTGTAAAACCAGTGGTTCTAATGACACACCTAACGAGACGCAAATCTGTTTACTACACGGTCAATTGGTGAAAATAAAATGTGATGTTGACGATTCCACCATTACAGAAAATTCAACAAACCCACCTTGTTGTGCTACGGATGGAGCATATGATAGTTCAGACGACAAGCCCGACAGTAATCTAGCACCTAGAGATGATCAATCAGACGGTGTCTGGAGGCCATGGTGACAACAAGATAGTCCCATGTAACTGAACAATAGTCTAACATTAATATATACATTAATTAATAAACATCAGTATTATATTAAAGTGTTTGCAATTTCAAGTGTATTGTAAATGTGTGAAGTAAATGGTATTTTTTCATTAAACTACCACTATTAAAACTTTAAATGTTGAAATGTAATGAAATGAAAATGAAGCTTAATCAACTTGTATCAAGTCAAAATATGTAATTTATCAACACATCTCCTTGTTCAAGTTATCAATTTTAGAAAGTCCGCTTTGACAATGTATGCCTCACTTTTGGAATAAACAATTCTTAATAAGTAATAACACATATTATGCTACAGATGTTTAAACATCCTTAAAGTTGTGGTAGAAAGAAAACTGCGAGCAGTGAAATCGAGGATTTGTTATAGTTTTAGCTGTTCCTTGAACACGAAACAAAAATGACATTAAGAGTCGGGTTTATTTCATTTTCGAAAGTGAAGGAAACGGAGGTCTGAACAGACTACATTTTGCATGTCAGGATGAAGGTTAAAACCACTACAGTTATTCAAAAGAATTCGCGTTCATATAAAACAATGATATATTACATTCATGTAAACACTGAAGTAAACTAGCCTTAGGAGACCGGACATGACGCAATAGATCACGATCACGTGATTGATTCTTGTCTGTTACATTTTAAATTTGCATAATATACTTTTCATCAAAATTACAATTCAGTCTCAAATCGTTTTAAAGTTCGATACATGCTGAGTTTCTTGGATTTTTATCTTGAATGGTCGATCTGCAAAGATTGTCATGAATTCGCTAGTTATCTATCCTGCATGCATAAACATTACCTTTCAACATCTATGCGTATAGTTGCATACTCCTAGGTGTATTTTCTTATACAAATGACATCGGTCGGGTAGGATATAGGAGTACGAGTTAAGCAGACGATAATTTCTGGCCCGAGGGATATAGTTACTAGAAATGATGTCACTAGAAAAAAGGAGAGACACACAACTTTAAAAAAAAAATCTGTTGCAAATTTCCAACCGTCACCTTTAAAATGGGAAGACGTTATGTCAATGACATAGAGACGATTGTAAAAGGTAAGGATAAGTGGAAATATAATATCATTTTCTGCTTGTAAAGTGTCGGTCTTGGGCAATTACTATTACTGAAGGGAGACTAAGCATTCTTTCAAAATTTAAGGACGCTTAAAACTTATCGTCTACGCAAAGTCTCATTGGTTTCATTGTTTTACACATCAACTAAAATATGATGCTCATGCTGTCTGATTGGGGTAATAATCTCCCCAAACACATGTAACTGTCACTGTGGAAAAATCGTTCTTTCATGATGTTGGAAGCAATCGTCGGCGTTCTTCAGAAACAAGGTAATGGTCATTTTAGATAACACGTGGGTTTCGATGACTCATGACGATAGTCCACCTATTTCATAAAGGGATACTTTTATGATGTACCTCGGCGTCTCCACACTGGTGAGATCACTTAACACTTATGAGTATTTTTGAACGAGGAATCGCATGAATGTTCACTCTTAACCCGCTGCAAAAATTATCGTCTGCTCAAAACCTCGTCTGCTGCAATTTTCCTATTTCGTTGATTATTTTGTGAACCGTTTGGCCGAGTGTCAAATATTTCGGATCAGGATCAGACGACGCCGAGTTTATCGGCGTCTAAATCTGGATGCGAGCTTTTTGAATAATCACCATCATGCTTACATTCGTGAATAGAGGACAGTGGTTAAACAGTGGTTACATAGCGCCAGACGACATTTCGCACTGCGCGTGCTTACACCTAACACGCTCGTCATGTGTCTGGAACCCCCAGGTGTTAATTGGTTTGTATTCATTTTTTCTAATCCATTTGTTTGGTTAATTATATATATGATATTTTACATATATTGTTAACGTTTATGCCATTAAAGTATGAATAAAATGTCTCGCCTCATGATACATGTACGCCGTGGTTTCTGAATTTCTTCCAGACCCTTTCGATGCCTGAATGCATTCGTGTGTTATAGTTTGACATTTCCAGCTGCAAAAAGTGTCGTATGATCAAACGTTGTCTGCATCAATTTTCTAACATTGTCCGATTTACTTAAAAATGGAGAAAATGTAGTCCGCGTGTCGAACAGCTAGTCACTAGGCGTCTGATCCGAATCCAAGCTGTTCGACGCCCAGACAACAGCTGTACAAAATATGGGGCATATCGGACACAGGTCAAAGGCTAACGAAAACTTGAGCATACGACGACTTTGAAAGCAGTTAAGGGATTAAATTGTCGTCATATTCCATGAAAAAAGTATGCTAGCTTGATAATTCCTTCTCTTGAACTAATTCGATCTCTTACGTGTATCGAATTCCATTTTCTTAAACGACGACGTTTCTCTTGATATAAATAATGACGGGAACAACACATGTTTGCAAATAACAGTTCTAGTTAACGACAGATTCCACTTCATGTTAGAGACTGGCCTTTTTCCCTCCCTTATAATTATTTGAAAGGATCCTTATCTTGATATGAAAAGATCCCTATCATATAACGATTATTTGTTTATTGGATGATGTCTCTAAAATTATACGTATCAGTTTTTGAAAAAAAACGTAAAAGTACAAACTCAGACAGAAACCGTAGAAAGGAGATCTTGTTTGGTAATCTATTTAAAAAAATCATTAAATATCTACCAAAACCCTATCTTTTGACCACTTATTGGAATAGCCTCACACACACGATAGGGTTAAATAGAGATTTAAATAAACATAAAGAATTACCTAAACCTTAAGCCCAAATTTGCATCTTGGGTGGTCGATTATGGCCTATTACAGATGTAATGATCTGCTATATATACATTTCCGCTTTTCACACCATAATTAATAAACTATATACTATTGATAACATATCTGTCAATCGGCATTAAATGTCACCGTTTGGGATACGTTCTATCTTTTTCAAGTAATAAAGTTTGCACTTTGAAATTAAATACCTTTACAACGAGTGAACCTTATAAACTGTGCTCGAACCGCACAGCGAGAAGTGCGCATGCACTGTAGATCCAAACCTTGCACTGACTAGCGGGCACGGCAGTTTCAAATTCGAACTCAGATTCAAGGTAATCTTAAAGTTTGGAAACAAATCAATTAAATTGACGGTAAGCGGTATCGCACCGTAACGCTTCCAGTTCCGTTGCAGTAAAATATGGCCTGCAAATATGTTTAAATCTCTCAGAAACAGCATGATGCGTTTTATAAAAAGCGCATCTTTCAATTTTTGAGATTTTTCACAAATGTCGTGTGTCATACCCCGCGAAACTGAGACACTTACACCGTTTTCACTCAATTTAATAGTTTATACACACAATCAAGTTGCATGTTCATCGCCGTAATACATATAGTTTTGCGGTAATGATAACAACATGAAAATGTGTATGAGAGAGAAAAGTTGGCTGCATTCCTCTACAAACTGATCATTTTTTACCTGAAGTTTAAAACATTTCGAACATTAATCGAAGATAATGTAATAGAAATGATATATAACTCTAAACATTCTGCAATAATATGCATTTATTTTTCACTTCTGTGTCTGCAGAACAAGATAATAATTAAATAGATTTAAATATAATAAATAGCTACTGCGACGGCAACTATACATCAAAAACTTTATATCTATTGCACATGCTCATAGCATTTTGATGTACTATATGATAAGTATAAAACCATAACGTACATATTGTGTTATAGGGTTTGATAACGACTACACGCAGGTATTCTGTCACGCCGTACAGTAGTTCTAAACCTGTTTCCATTGTTTGACTGTGGCTAAACTTTTTTCGAACTAAGAACTTGCCCACACTCTAATTGTCAAGTTCAGATTTCGACCTAACTTTTATTGTCCTTACACTAAACGTTACACTTCTTCAGTGGCAATAGCAGTAAAGTACGAAATGCAAAGTTGAATGTTTGAGTTTAAGAAAAATCTCAGTTTGAGAAGAACATATATAGCGAGTCGATACTTTGACATATTACAGAGACCGTGCCTCCTAAAACACAATTGCAAACAATGCAGTCCAAGATCAGTTTTTCTTTTAACCCTTTTCTCCATAGAAGAACATTTAAGCACCTCTGATTAGCAGACGGTTAGTGAAAATATTGTGGGAAATGAAGCATTTGCTCCCTAAGAGCTCCCTAAGAGCAAATGCTTCATTTTCTACAATATTTCCAATACAATTTAACAATAACACTTTTCGTTAACTTAAATATTCATCCTTTTTATCATATCATTTTCTTGTGTATAACCCCTTTACAGCCGGAAGCAATTCTGCGCATGCATATTTCGTCTGAATCATTTTTAGATCTCACATATCAACTTAAACTTTTTAAGATATGGCCGATTGTCAAACGATTGTCGAATTTAATGAGCTTCTTTCATTCACAGCTCTTTGGAATTCTTCCAAGTAATTAAAGGTCAAAGACATATGGTTTTCTCTCTACTTCAGCATTTGTTTTATCTTATTTTAATTTGATCTATTTTCTGTAAAGTAAGGTGCTTCCTAAAAGTAATGGAATACCGACTCCTTTTTAGCAAGATAGACAGGGTTTTTGTATTCAGTGTAAACAAGATAGGTGGTAAGAACGCTAGCGTTTAAACGCTGAGGTAACACAAACGAATC
The DNA here is from genome assembly GCA_032359355.1 of Macoma nasuta. Lineage (NCBI taxonomy): Eukaryota > Metazoa > Mollusca > Bivalvia > Cardiida > Tellinidae > Macoma > Macoma nasuta. The sequence goes on along the minus strand of JAULCE010046665.1, from coordinate 8,708 downwards.
ATGCAAATCATGCAAAAATGTACGGATTTGAGGACATGTGAAAAGATCTGATTAATATGAGGGTCACACAATTTGGAGCCAGAAACTTGGCGTCAGATCCGGTTCCGAACTGTTTGAACAGTGTATCAGTGTCCAATGTCTAACGCGTTAAAGGTAAAAAATAGCTTCACCCCACTGTTAACCCGGCTAATTCCAAGTGGAGAAAGATCCCAGGTACCCGTCGTCGGAAATACACAGGCGGCGGTCAACTGGGTAGAATAAATGACCTACCGCAAGTCAGTAGAAAGGCTTACTTAAATCAAAATAGTTCACCCCGCCAAAGATCGAACACACAGCAGTCGCAGCCAATTGATGGCAAGCCGTTCATCTTCAAGACTCGGCCACAGATGACCCTCGTAGTGTATTCTTTCATTGTGTTCTAAAACACGCGAGTTGTGTAAGCATTGCAAAAACAACAACACAGGAACAAAAGCATCGATTAATTATAAGCATTACAAAATATCCAAATGCAGTTTAACCCTTTACACCAAGGAAGTGCCATTTAGCGCTTCTGTAACTGCTGGCTATTGAAAACATCGTAGGAAATGAAACATTTGCTCGTAACGAGTAAATGCTCCAGTTCCTACAATGATTTAAAACCAATTCAATAACAGCATTTGCCTAACTCATAGCTTATGAGTAAATGGCTGAGAAGTCCCATGAATTCGGTGCGAAACCGTAAAGTGATCCCGGTGAAATCTAACCTTGTAGGTCAATGATCTATAGCGAAATCTCACCCGGTAGGTCAATACTCGACGTCAAAATCTAATCCGGTAGGTCAATGTTCGATGACGAAATCTAATCCGGTAGGTCAATGTCCGATGGCGAAATCTAACCCGGTAGGTCAATGTTCGATGGCGAAATCTAACCCGGTAGGTCAATGTTAGATGGCGAAATCTAATGCGGTAGATCAATGTTCGATGGCGAAATCTAACCCGGTAGGTCAATGTTTGATGGCAAAATCTAATCTTGTAGGTCAATGTCCGATGGTGAAATCTAATCTGGTAGGTCAATGTTCGATGGTAGGTCAATGTCCGATGGTGAAATCTAATCTATTAGGTCAATGTTCGATGGCGAAATCTAACCCGGTAGGTCAATATTCGATGTCCAAATCTAACCTGGTAGGTCAATGTTCGATGTCAAAATCTAACCTGGTAGGTCAATGTTCGATGTCAAAATCTAACCAGATAGGTCAATGTTTGATGTCAAAATCTCATCTGGTAGGTCAATGTTCGATGGTGAAATCTAATCTGGTAGGTCAATGTTCGACGGTAGGTCAATGTCCGATGGTGAAATCTAATCTATTAGGTCAATGTTCGATGGCGAAATCCAACCCGGTAGGTCAATGTTCGATGTTAAAATCTAACCTGGTAGGTCAATTATCGATGTCAAAATCTAATCTGGTAGGTCAATGTTCGACGGTAGGTCAATGTCCGATGGTGAAATCTAATCTATAAGGTCAATGTTCGATGGCAAAATCTAACCCGGTAGGTCAATGTTCGATGTTAAAATCTAACCCGGTAGGTCAATGTTCGATGTTAAAATCTAACCTGGTAGGTCAATGTTCGATGTCAAAATCTAACCTGGTAGGTCAATGTTCGACGGTAGGTCAATGTCCGATGGTGAAATCTAATCTATTAGGTCAATGTTCGATGGCGGAATCTAACCCGGTACGTCAATGTTCGATGTTAAAATCTAACCTGGTAGGTCAATGTTCGATGTCGAAATCTAACCTGGTAGGTCAATGTTCGATGTCAAAATCTAACCTGGTAGGTCAATGTTCGATGTCAAAATCTAATCTGGTAGGTCAATGTTCGACGGTAGGTCAATGTCCGATGCTGAAATCTAATCTATTAGGTCAATGTTCGATGGCGAAATCTAACCCGGTAGGTCAATGTTCGATTTTAAAATCTAACCTGGTAGGTCAATGTTCGATGGCGAAATCTAACCTGGTAGGTCAATGTTCGATGTCAAAATCTAATCTGGTAGGTCAATGTTCGATGGCGAAATCTAATCCGGTAGGTCAATGTTCGATGGCGAAATCTTACCCGGTAGGTCAATGTTCGATGGCGAAATCTAACCCGGTAGGTCAATGTTCGATGGCGAAATCTAATCCGGTAGGTCAATGTTCGATGGCGAAATCTAATCCGGTAGGTCAATGTTCGATGGCGAAATCTAATCTGGTAGGTCAATGTTCGATGGCGAAATCTAATCCGGTAGGTCAATGTTCGGAGGCGAAATCTAATTCGGTAGGTCAATGTTAGATGGCGAAATCTTACCCGGTATGCCAATGTTCGATGGCGAAATGTTACCCTGTAGGTCAATGTTCAATGTCGAAATCTAATCCGGTAGGTCAATGTTCAATGGCGAAATCTTATCTGGTAGGTCAATGTTCGATGGCGAAATCTAATCTGGTAGGTTCGATGGCTTAATCTAACCCGGTAGGTCAATGTTCGATGTCAAAATCTAACCCGCTAGGATAATGTTCGAGGGCTTAACCTAACCCGGAACGTCAATGTTCGATGTCAAAATCTAACCCGCTAGGATAATGTTCGAGGGCTTAATCTAACCCAGTAGGTCAATGTTCGATGGCGAAATCTTATCTGGTAGGTCAAAGATCGATGGCGAAATCTTATCTGGTAGGTTAATGTTCGATGGCGAAATCTAATCTGGTAGGTCAATGTTCGATAGCGAAATCTAATCTGGTAGGTCAATGTTCGTTGGTAGGTCAATGTCCGATGGTGAAATCTAGTCTATTAGGTCAATGTTCGATGGCGAAATCCAACCCGGTAGGTCAATGTTCGATGTTAAAATCTAATCTGGTAGGTCAATGTTCGATGGAAAAATGTACTCTAACCCGGTATGTCAATATTCGATGTCGGTATCTAATTTATTCCGGTAGGTCAATGATCGAGGGCGAAATCTTACCCGGTATGTCAAAATTCGATGTTAAAATCTAATCTGGTAGGTCAATGTTCGATGTCAAAATCTACTCTAACCCGGTATGTCAATATTCGATGTCGGTATCTAATTTATTCCGGTAGGTCAATGATCGATGGCGAAATCTTACCCGGTAGGTCAATGTTCGATGGCGAAATCTTATCTGGTAGGTCAATGTTCGATGGCGAAATCTAATCTGGTAGGTCAATGTTCGATGGCGAAATCTAATCTGGTAGGTCAATGTCCGATGGAGAAATCTAATCTGGTAGGTCAATAATCGACGGTAGGTCAATGTTCGATGGCGAAATCTAATCTGGTAGGTCAATGTTCGATGGTGAAATCTAACCCGGTAGGTCAATGTTCGATGTCGAAATCTAATCTAACCCGGTAGGTCAATGTTCGACGTCGTAATCTGACCTTGTAGGTCAATGTTCGACGTCAAATTCTTACCTAGTATATCAAAACTCGACGTTGAAAAATCACACTGTGTCCTGCTTTTAGCGTCGAGAAAAGATGGTCTTTTTTACGCAAAATTAGGACTCATCTTGACACACAACTAGGACCCAGTGTCATTTTCCCAAGGGGGCTCATTTATCGACATTACTCCGGACATACGTAAAGAAAACATTCAAACATGTCTCACTATAAAGCCTACATACTTTTGTCAAGCACCATGTGCATTTGTTATCTCTAGAAATGATATATTGAAAATGATGTTTTCGCAGGATAAGTTATACTGACTGATATATTATCATAAGTAATTTGGTAGTTTTTCTATAAATTGCACCGTAGCATTCATTTATTCATAGAAAGATAAATATTTGGTGTTATCAAGTTTACATTTCTCATTTTTCAGAGTCAGCAATATCTGCAGAATAAACTGAATTTGAGATATCCCCCGTCTTTTTAGTTTTCTGGGGTGAAGAGTTTATCATCTTAGATTGTTACGACGTATTTGATGATGTAATCTTTCAGCGCGATATTAAAAATCAAATGAAAATATGTTGACAAGAAGTGTTAAATTCATTTGAACATAACACGGTTGAAAGCGAGACCCCCGGCGATTCTATGATTAACCCCTGGTCCTGCCGCAAAACAATCGAATCTCTATGAAAATTCTTGTCTGCTTGATTTTTTAACCTTGTTCCATTCTCTTGAAATTTGATTAAACTGTTGTCTGTGTGACAAACAGGTTTTTTCCGGATCCAAGCTATTTGACGTTATTACCATGATCGCGATTGGCAGGATAAGGTGTATAGATTACTAGTCCATCATCAAACATGCCGTTTTGTTGCACACAACCTTAAACTATAATATCGAAACTCGTCGAATTCTAGAATTGTTGGAAACTGTATTATCCTAGTATCAAATAACTTGAAATGAAACAAACCGCAACGTAACTCGGCGTGTGGAGTCACACCTTTTCAGCGGTAGCTGTATGATATCACTTTCAACCTACTTTTTTCCACCAATGAGAAAGTACAAGAAATAGATGTATGAAGCTAACTTCCTTAAAAACGGTGCTATCATTGGCTAGTGACCCTGGCTGGCTTACAACTTTATTAACTAGGGAAATTGACATGATTTTAAGCTGTATTAATCAGAGACACAGACTGTTTGTTATGCGATGTAGTGTATTTCTACAGAGAAACAGACTATAGTACCATCAGACATCTTCTCATTTACGCATTCTAGGTCAATGTTTATCGGCCAATATTCTCGTGATAAAGTATTAGATGGACAGCGTCTCAGTTCAAAATTGAAGTTTGGACATATATTGACCGACACATGTTAATATAACACTTCAACTTATTGATATTTGTGGAAATATTTGGTCGGGAACTTGCCCACGTGTCCCGCCATTGTTGTTGTTGTTGAAAATGAGCCGCAACGGGATTTATTAGCGCAATTAATGGTATGCTTAGTACCTTAAAAACAAATATCACAAATACCTATACCTTTGTGGTGGTACAATATGGAACCGGACTGAAATTCGATCACTATGTCCAGTTGGTGACGGAATACGTTCACAAATATTTGCCTTTTTAAAGGATGAATGTTAAAAAAATGTTGTGATTTCACAGGAATAATTCCACTGGAGACCAATTGTTTCATGTATTGGCTGCCTATTTGTTTTTTCTCGGGTCCCGAGTTCTGTTTCCCGGGTTTAAGACTTTCCATTGAACTTTCTCGATATTGTTATACAACATAACCTTCACTGCAACACATAGCAATTCATACATTCACAGCTTCAAATAATTTTACCGCTGAATATCCTTTTTAAAGACGTTTTTTGTTTCTATTAATATGTGTGCCTTTACTACTGGCGGTATATATTATATATAATCAGTTTTAGGAATGCGTTACAAAGTTAACCGGTTCAGTATTTATATCGCATTTCAACGTATGCCCTGGCAGTGTTATTACCACGAGTGTCAACTAAGTTGGATCTTGATGAGAAACAAAGTGTATCGGTATATTATCTGGATTAAAGCTAGTTGCATATGCAGTTGTCGCTTGGAAGAGCTTTCTTGATTTGAAATAATACGATTGGTCTTGAACTAAAGTGATTATACGCGCAAAACATGGCAATGTATATTGGAACCGTTCTTCAAAAGCGAATCGAGCGTGGTAGGAAACTGCGTTAAGTGATGGTTTATACAGCAACATAATACGATATATTTGTAAGAGATATGTGTCTTCTGGAAGAATTAAACTATCATGCATACTTGTTTACTATAAACTTGATAACGTAGCATTGCACCCGAAAGTTACAGATAGGCATATGTGAGTGATATGATATTTCCCAACTAAATAACTAAAACTTTCTATATATCTATAGATATACAGTGGGATTATAGATATACGGTGGAAAAACGCCTTTTTAGAAACGAGTGTTTTCATATGAAGATCTGGATTTATTAGTTGTCATATATCCTAGCTCTCACACCTTTCTAACTTTCGGACAGATCGGGCACGTCTTTTGAGATATTAATTTTCGATCTGGGAATATTCGTAGCTAGAACGTATCAAGCCTGACCTAATGAACATAATACAGAACTCTTTATCACATGGATACGCCTGTTGAAACAACTGATGGAAAATGTAAATGCGTCTAAATAGGCTTAAACTAGCTTTTGTCGTAATGGGTTTAAAGACCACATTTCACATGTATGCAATATATTTTATTTTGTGGATCTTTTTGATAAATAAGTATGCTATCTGAAGCAAATCTATAATAAAGTAAAATACTCGACAAGCCGTCTAAAATCCTTTCAGAGAACAGCTCTGACATTATTGTTGGCACAAATTGGCCACCTTAGTCCGAACACGGCTCGTTAAATTTGTAATATCACGATGTCTTACCGCTGTCGGGTTGGACCTGAGGCATCGTGATGAGCCTGTTTCCATAGTTCCCATATTGCTTTGACAATTGTCGTCTACTCTATATATCATTCACGGGTGGAATTTAGCATTTATCGTATGGTCGCAATTACCAAGAAACTACTAATTGAGTATCAGACTTTTTTTATCCAGATCAGACTTAGTTATTTGACGTCTGAAACGTATAACAGTGTATTTATAGTATAATTACTATAATCACGCTACAAACATTAAATAGTTGGGTTGTCATTCAATACTATCTTTTCCAAAACGGTGAGTGAGTTAATTATATATTATGAAATATTCAAATTGATATCGTAATGATAAACGATAAGCAGGGGAAGATCAAGGAGTATACTTATTTTGGGAAAAAAAGAAATTTTATTACCTCTCAAATAAACATCATACTCAACCGTAAAATTAGTAAAAGATAAAACCGTTTTATAGTTGGATATTATGGCTGACATGTGCTTTTGTCTGAATCATGCGATATACGGTGAAGCTTGTTATCTGGAGCACGGTGTAGGTGATTTCATGCTTTAAATACTTTGAATCTTAACAACCGACATACATCAATGTAGCTGTAGGCTTTGTTGATACGTGTCGAAGTTGTTGGAACATTTTCCCTAAGTTCGTATTATCCCAAGATTGAGCCGGGTAATTCGAACTTATACGAATAATCCGGCCAAACAATTGACGGATCGCCGACAAAACGCTTGACCAATCAGATATCGCCACTCATTAACGTCATTCCTGTGATGACGGAGATGGCGGTCGTCCGCCATTTTCTCCGACATTTGAGCGTTTTTTTTGTAAGCAAAGGTTTGTGATGCATTTTTCAAATTATGAGCAGTGCTGCTTGGGAAAGTGTTGCTTAGAGACGGTCTATACAGACGCCATAGTGTCTACAGGAACTTGCAGACAATAGGCGTCGGTATAGACCGTCTACCTTGTCGGAGATGATAAGAGTAATCTCCCTTGATTTAAGTGGGCTCGGCTTCGGGCGCTTCAGCGATCCGTCAATTACGTTAGATCTGATATTAACAAGGATAGAGACAGAAGTATAAACTTGCTAGACGTTTTGCGCAATGTCCTTTCAATGTTTGTTGACACCGCGTAGTGCCTGAAATATATTTTAAACAGAGATCGTAAAACTCGCTCTTTCACTAGCATGGTAAGAAATGTTGGCGGTATGTCGATTGATATTACACAAACATCTGAAAGTATAAACCCCTTCATGTTATGCCCGGAAGTAGTTTAAGTTTAATCTGGCAAAACATTTTCTGATATTCCAGAGAGAATTTGCAAAATAACCGCTTCACCTGTGACCATAATACTCAAGTCCATATTGAAGTTGGTGTCGTAAGAAATGTTGATCCTTTTGAGGGCAGTATTCAAAAACATCACAATTCTTATAAGTCCCTATCAAAATCTGGTTATTGACATACCAAAAGATAGATTCTCTCCTTCAGATCGCTTTTGAGCAACTTCCTTTTTGAATGTGTGGGAGAATATCTTCACTTCCGGATTAACCGATTTTCGGCGCACCAATTTAGTCAAACACAAGATCGAGCAGAGTGATTCGATTCAAGGAAAAGTTCGAGGCAGAAGTCATACGCGAGAGTCACATTCCGTTCTCATCCAATGTTGTTTTTGGTTGAAATGACGGACAATTCATTGCATTATTTGCATAGATTTATGTCGACTCAACAATCGCCCCGTTAACGATATACATTCCCTCAACGGTTTTGAGGGAACGATTGATACCCTCAAAAGATCCAAGCATTTTTCAAAAAAAATGACACCAGGTCCGGTTTTTGGCAATTTGCCGAGAATGAGGAAGACAATGCCAAGGCGTTTTTGCGGTTGGCCTTGTCTGGTTTTATGAATGTAACCGCCTGAAATTTGGTTTCTGCAACCGCTTCTGGTGGCTTCGAGCATTGGCAAACTGCATTTGACATTATACAAGCAGCTAAATGTGTGAAAACGTGAATACCAGTTGACGGCATATAATGCAAGCAGCTGAATGTGCCAATGCGTGCATACAATTTGACGGCATGTAATACAAGCAGCTGAATATGTGAAAACGTGAATACAATTTGACGGCACGTAATACAAACAGCTGAAGGTGTACATGCGTAGATACAATTTGACGGCTGGTTACGATAAGCAGGTAACACTTTCCAGATAGATGAATCAAGCATTATTTGGATATAGGTGAAGCATTGTACAGGACATACACCGAGATGCGAACCCGGTTAGAAAGCGTTTTTCTTACATGCCTAACGGTGATTTATAGGGATTTCTCAGTGAAAGAAAATCCTATCTTTTCACTGCTGGCAGTG
>JAULCE010046554.1:0-13501 GCA_032359355.1 Macoma nasuta | reverse complement strand
GCGATACCTTCTAAGGCGGCGTCCGATCTGGGACTGCACTATTTTCAATGGCGCATTTAGGCGACTGTGGCGGTGAAAGAGTTAAATCGGTCAAGTAATTACGGAGAAATCATATTCAACCTCTCACCTGAATCGAACGTGTGCACGCTACCCAAAAGTCACGTGGGTTCCCCACCCTGTTGTTCGAAGACAGGGAAAAGAAGGTAAGTATTAACCCTTAGCCTGCTACGAAAATGTCTTCTGCTCAAATTATCGTCTGCTTCAATCTTTGAACATCATCCGATCGTTTTCAAATTTTAAAATTACTGAACTTTTTGTCTGAGTGTCAAATTGCTTGGATCCAGATCACTCGGCGTCTGATCTGGATCCAAGCTGTTTGAATTATCATCAGAGCCGCGAATAGCAGGCTAAGGGTTAATGTCATGTTACGGTTTGAGAAACGTTATTCTTCACTAATATCGCGGTAGACACTGAACTCTGATAACCAGCACAACCAGTTTGGAGCCGGATTAGACGCCGAATTACTCGTTGTCTGATCCGGCTCCAAACTGTTTGATTCATTTTAGGAATAAAAAAATATCAAAGACGTGAAAATTGTAAAAAGAAATCGTAATAATTGTGTTGCGTTAGCGTTTAAATTACACATGTAGTTTAAAAACACATCAAAAGCATTTGCGGATGAGATTGCATGCCATAAGTATCCACTTTGACAAACCCTTCACCTCATGTATATGCAATGCTCGTAATTGTTCTAAATCGTGGTGAATGAATAAGTATTATTTCAGTAATACCAGCTTATTTTGACAGAAACTATGATGTTCAAGAGAAACCCATACATAGTGTAGCAGTATAGTACGCCTCGTTTATACATAACGTTTGAATAAAGCATTTACTTTATGATAAGCAAACTTTAATGCTCTTTTCCCCACCAAGTTATTAGAATTTTACCCTTTTCTTTCTGCTAGATAGTCTTGCCTTTCACCAAGTTTAATAATTGCGGTTAAACATTTCCCACATAGATCAAACACAACCTTCTCCGAATAGACCGAACTCGGAGGAATATTTAAGATTTGTGGGAAGTGGAGCATTACCCAAAATTTGTTCATTTCTTTCCCCAAATTAGGTTTTGGAAGTTATATTGATTCCATTCCATCAAATGCTTTCGTTGTAGATGAGTCTATAAAAGTAAATGATGTAATAGCTTAAATGAAAAGGCACGCCAACATGAATATATTTTGCTTAATGAAGGAGCTTGCATGGATGCATTTCAAAACTACATCATAGAATTACTTATTTAGAATACCCTTCAGAAATCCTCTTGTCGAAATAGAGGATGTCTGCTCATCGGCATCTGGACAAATTGAGCCGTACTCTGCTCACTTACTGCTTAGAACTATCAGATTATGAGTACCGTGATTAGTCAAAGACTTCGGCAAACCCGATGAATGCCTGTGATAATCTTAGTTAGACGCATAATGTAGACCTTGATTTAAAAGAGAAACAATATGTATAGACCCTGGTCGAACAAAGAGGTAAAAAGTGTAAAGTTAACCCTGTTAAATAGACATACCAAAAGTGTAAGCCCCGACTGAACACAGAGAACATATTGTAGACCTTAATCGAACAGAAAGAAAAGTAGTGTAGACCTTGATCGAACAAAGAGGCAAAAAAATGCAAACCTTATCGAACAGAGAGGCAAAAAGGGTAAACCCTGATCGAACACAGAGGCACATTATGTAGATCCTGATTTAACAGAGAGTAAAATTGTGTAGATCCTGATCGAATAGAGAGGCAAGCAATGCAGACCCTGATCTACCAATGAAGCAAATAGTATAGACCCTGATCAAACAGAGAGACAAATATTGTAGACCCGAATCGAATAGATATACAATTTGCGTATACCCTGGTTGAACAGAGAGACAAGCAGTGTAGACCCTGATCGGACAGAACGGCAAATAGTGTAAACACTTATCCAACAGAGAGACAAGCAGTGTAGACCCTGATCGAAGAGAGAGTCAAGAAGTGTATACCCTGATCTAACAGAGAGACAAGCCGCGTATATCCTGATCTAACAGAGAGGCAAGCAGTATAAACCCTGATCGAACAGAAATACAAATAGTGTGAACACTGATCGAACAGACGGGCAAATAGTTTATACCCCGATCTAACAGAGAGGCAAGCAGTGTATACCCTGATCGAATAGAAATACAAGTAGTGTATGACCTTATCGAACAGACGGGCAAATAGTTTATACCCTGATCTAACAGAGAGGCAAGCAGTGTGTACCCTGATCGAACAGAAATACAAATAATGTTAACACTGATCGAACAGACGGCAAATACTGTAAACCTGATCGTAAAGAGAGGCACAATGTATTGTTAACTGATAATTGAGGTAAATAATGCAAACCATGATCAAATAGAGAGGCACATAATGCAAACCCTGATTGAATCGAGAGACAAATAGTGTACACCCTGATTGAACAGAGAGGCAAAAGGCGTTGACCCTGGTTGAACGGGAAAACAGATGCTCTTCACCTGGATCACACTTAGAAGACGACGTCAAGCCGATTGTAACTTGAATATCTTTTTTTGTCCAGATGTGTATTAATGGAATTAGCGCTCCCGGGTATTTAAAAGTCAGCAATTAATCGACGGTTTCGTTGACGGTTTCGTTCCAAAAAACCCTAAGTGTCCTTTTGGAAAAGGGCACTTACGGCTTTTTGGATCGAAACCGACGATTATATTAGGATGGACAGTAAATAATGTTTTGACCTTTTGATCGATACAGTGAAAACTCTATTATGAGGTCAATCTATGAAGAAGCATGGATGTCTCTCAAGACGGATGGTAGCTCATAATGCAAAAAGCTCCTAAGGAAGCTTTCTGCATCGTCATTAAGCTACCACCTGTCTCTAAGGCTGTCGATATGGGCTATTCTAAGCGGTCTCATAAGCGGGGTTTTACTTTTCATGTACAATTCCAGGGTTGTCCAAGCATGACAAGGGACCGCCTCTATCTGAGAGGTCCAGGAAACAGGGATCAGTCCTTTCAACGCCAGATTTAAAATTGTCGGTTGCAACTGATTTTGGATAAAATATTTTATCGAAATACATAACAGAAATAATTATATAAACTTTGACCTTTCCGAAACCGTAATGTTCGGACTAATTGTTTTGCCAAAAAGGCGTCTGATATTGGAATCACTTTTTTTGCAATGTAGACTTAAGTCGCTTATGGTGGTGAAAGGGTAAATGTCCGCTAGAGTTATCTATTGATAAGATCCACAGGGTGCCACCTTCTGTAAACTGTGCCTTCAAGGCTGAACGTCTGCAGGTGATAGTCCGTTTTCCTATCAGACAGTTAACCTGGCCGGAAGCCTTAATCGATGATGCACTATTAGATTATCGAAAAAACAGCGCATACCTTTATCAGACCGTCGGCGGCTAGTTAGAGTTATCAAATATTTAAAGCCGTTGACCGAGATTAGGCATCTTGGAGTATCATTCTTGCGTAACTGACTACTAATATTACAAGAGTGGCGAAGTATCCCTGGGAATACACTAGAACCCGGGATTCTTCGAAGCGTGTCTCTCTCTATATATATATCTTTGTAACACTCAATACATTTGGGCTCGTTAGAAAAAGATAGAAGCACCAACGTGGAATTTTTTTTCTGCACATGCACGCCTATATCAAAGAAGAGTGGGAAATGTTATGCCCTATTTTCGTGGAATAAATATTACAAAATCCCAGCTTCCCTTCTTGTCCTGCTCTTTTTGTGTCGTAAATATCTAGAATTAAAATAAAATTATGTTCAAACCAAATGTTCCATTTCCCTTTATGTTTTAGTAACCATTCATAGCTGGTGTTTTCCTTCACAAATGGACATTTTTCCATTTTCTCATGCGCTTTCATTCGAAGAATCTTAGAATATCATTTATTTTCTAAGCCGACATTTGTATAACTAGACACGCCTTTTGCCTCCTCTGTAGCACCAATGACCTAAACCCAATGGGTTTAGGTCATTGGTAGCAGATGCTTTTTGAAATAGATATTGGAAATTGAGCATTTGCTCATAATGAGTAAATGCTCCATTTTCCACAATATTTTCCAATCCATAAAATACCCGTGCTCTCCTTTCTTCTAGATTAATTTCCTCTTCATCGTGTACTTTTATTATGAAAGAGTCTAAAACACCTTATGAAAGGGTCAAAGGAACTGTGTATGCTACATGTAAGTACATCAATGTTAAGTTATTTTAGTCTCGACTCGATGTCAGTCTCTAGCCTCAGGTTCAATACTCAAACTCTTTTGAAGTTGGTACAAGAGAGAAACTCCAAGTTTGAAATCATGTTTTAGGCCTCCTGGTCTTTTCAAGGTTCAATTATGGCCGAAACCCTTATATTATATCAATCACGATAACATGTCTACGCATATGACGTCATTCCATTAGCCCGTAGCATGCTAGTCGCGATTATAATACTATTTTCAGACATCTGCGATCAGGATCAGACGCCGAGCCACGTGGTGTCAGATCTGGATCCAAACGGTCTGATAATCAGACAATAATTTTACGAAATTTGAAGCAACACTTGTAAGGCTCAAAATCACGCAACCGACAACTTCAGCAGCTTACAGTTTTACATGTAGCAGCGTGATGATGGTTTACATCCAGCTTCTGCTAATTAGATCTTGAAAAAAGCCAGGAGGCTAAATGTTCGATTTTAGAGTTGAAAGATGTTGTTTTATTTATGGTCTAGACCTTCTGCAGGAGAACATTTGTGAAACCGTTCTTGTAGTCACCTACATCTATTTATAGGCAAGATTCTCAAGAATGGCTCCCAGCTTCTTCCATTTTTGGAGTCATTCATGAGTCTGGAGTCTGGGAATGGGTTGGTTAAAGTATAACACTAGGATTGGATCTTATAAACCCATGCTCAGACTCGAGACTCAAAACATTTTAAATATCAAATGTATGCTAAGTTCAATTCTGTAATCTAGAATTCAGCAGGGAAGTAACTGTGTAGATGTATTGTACTGTAGCTTATCAAACATATTTCTCGCGGGTCCTGTTACTTGAGTATACACCCTACCAGTAATTCCTACGTAATAGAGATTAGTCATTGAGGAGTTAGAAAGACTTACGGGATATGATATTCATTTCTCTTCCCGCTGTCATTCGAATACGCAATCAGTGTAACTATTAGTCTCACACCTTCAACGTCTGATGGTATATCCCCACTACAAAGACCCGGTGGTTATGTCACTCAGAGAAGAAGATATCCGACTAGATATAAAGAGATCAACTAACGAACACTCTAATCTAACACACCTAACACTCTAATCTAACACACCTGTTCATCAATGAAGTAGTCTAGCTTCGCCAGGTGATCAGTTAGGAACCTACATGTAGCTATTACCATTTACTTCATATTGGCATGGACGAATAGTTACGCGTTTTGCAAATAATGTAGACCCAGATCAGGCAGCTCTAAAAGTAGCTGTCTGGTCAGGGTCTACACGTATTGCCTGCTTGATCTACTGGGTTTGTGTGATACTTGTCTGCTATGCGCATGCATCACCTTATCTACTTTCTTATTGTAATACAATACATGTAGTTGATTTATATTCAAAGTGGTTAGAGTTTTCATATAAATATTCGCGGAGTTAACACACAGTCATAAGAGTAACGATGATAATGCTGGTGATCTTTTAAAAAAAGAAGCGAGGTTTACCAAATAGGCAATCAAAAGGAGTGTCGCTAAAACTTAAGTGTTCATACACGCATTAAACCATTTATACATTATCTAAAACAGGGAGAAACTGATGAGTATGGTACCTCTTATCAATATAGCACACCATGCTACAATTTCCTCAAACAAGGCCTTTAGATTATTTATGTACAAAACAATTACATTAACCATACTAACTAAAGCGACTATTGGATTAATAATTATATATTAATCAGAAAACCCCAAAATACAGAAGAAACAGTTATTTGGATACACATTAACGACTTTCTAGGAAAGGAGAACTGATTGAATTAATTATCACTTAGCCTGCCAATTGCATAACTATAGTTATATCGCCAACCAGTTTGGACCCGGATCAGTCGCCGAGTAACCCGGCGTCTGATTCTGATCCATGCTGTTTGGCTCTCATGCAACAGTTTCACTAGCTTTCAAGTGAATTGAACAAGGTTCAAAAATCAAGCAGAAGATTATTCCAGCAGACGGTAATCTTTGCGGCAGGATAAGTGTTTTTCTCACTAACTAGTCAGCGATGTCTCCAATTAATCAACTAACATTTTTAGAACCCATTCCCTTAACAAAATTCAAAGCTTGTCGTGGCAAAAATTCCCGTACATAAAGCCTACAGATGCGATAAAAATGACTTTTTAACCATTCTTAGAAATGTGTGACTTAGCAATTGCAAAATGTGTAACATAAAATAATCATACGAAGTATAAGTAACACGTACTTCAAATATGTGACACTGATCATAAACTTCACTTATGCCATCCACATTGGATAACACTTAACCAGGCTATAGTTTTCGTACAGGCAGACATATGCAAATAACAATTTGCTGACGTCTCGATTTATCTGAAAGAGATAGATAGGTCATATACACTATAATCGTTCACTGTACAATTGATATTGACCTTTGGTCTCAATCTCAAAGGTGACTGGTGTTTGGTCATATATACTATATTGCACGACCTACTGTTACCAAATCTGGCAAGTGGACTCAGTGCAAGAAGATTTAGCAGTATTGTAACATATTCAAGTCTTTAAATACTTTGATTATAAATACATGTATACAAGTATGCGTTTGTTTTGTAAGCATAGGCAGTGTGAGCTATATCAGATATTATCAAGATGACAGAAATATGTCAATGAAAAGGTAAGAAACACTCGTACAGCTTCAATATAAACACAAATACCACTTAAGCATTATAAGCCGACGTTGCAGGAAAAGGGGCACTCGGACATATCAAAAAAGCGCTGACTCAGCTCTATTATTGACTTCAGCGCTATTATTCCATCATCTAGTCACGAAATTTAAAATTAATTTTCATTTTGGATAGAACTGGATGTCCTCTTAGATTGCAAATTGTGCAGACCCTGACCAGCCGCCACGTTAGTGACGTGTCAGCTGGTCTGGGGCTACACTGTTTGCTTTGTCCGAGTGGCCCTTTTCGCGTGACGTTGCCAATATGCATATCTGACAATCTGACTGATAGGGCCTGAACAAATATTTTCTGAAATGGACACCGGCGGTCAAGGTCACTGTGATGCAAATTAAGATGCAATGTTGATAAGTCAATATATCATCTTGAAATTAAAGCTACTTTCTTATTTTCAGTTGTGATTCTATATGTATTAATATAAAACAAATTGGAAATATAAGAGCAACATTTTCCGTTTGCAACATCTTTACTATAACGACTTCGATACTTGATATCAACTAATCTTACATTTCGACGGTCTGTCTAAAAAGGAAATTAGAAGAAAGTTTGCAATTTATTTCGTTTCCGTAAAAAGTGTATATGATTTATACACGCCTAAAGTTAAATAAATTTGACAAGCATAGGCAAACAATAAAATTTACACCAACATTATAAGATGTCTTCAACTCACAATTTTGCCATGCATACGAAAGCCCAACACAGTGTCACCTATACTTATATTCTATTTGGAATATTCAAAGCATTTCAATACAACATTCAAATTGTGTTGATATTTTGTCACACAAACAGTGTGCAATAAGTTTATCGATTTCGCCGTGGTCAGATATAACCACTTATGCGATTATTATTTTTTTAAAAAAAAAACCAAAAAACTAACGTGATTGCAGAAGAACACCGCCATCATTATTCTTCCGTCAGTGTGTAGACAATCTTATTGCAAACATGATGTCTTACCTTTCTATTCGTGCAAATTGAGAGTGACGCGGCAGACCAATTGACCTATACGGTGCAGCTATATGGATTGACTGATTTGTTGGAGCGGTAATTGCTGTTGTCATTTATGATGTTGATGATGGTGAAGTGGTTGTAAAATGGCTGCTGTTTTGGAGGCTCCAGATGGATTAGCAAAATGCATATAATATTGCGTTTCGTCTGTTTTCTTCTGAAAACACGCGTGTGCCATTTTCTTTTTAAATCTAGTCGTTTGAACACAATGGCACATACGTGATTTTAGAAGAAAAACCGACAGTTCCTCCTAAATTAACGTTAATCAAATTCACAAAAATTGCAAACTTTATTTTTTTGACAAACATCGATGAACATTTCAAAGACCAAGTAATTGCAAATTTGCCCAAATGTAAATTACTTGAATTTTTGAAGAGAGCCAAAACTTATACACTGTCGCCTTTTAACACCTAAATGGTCATGCAAATATCACTTACGGTCTGGTGCTCCGGGCGACAGCCGAAAACTACATTTGTACTAAAGGAAATGTGAATTAAATTAAAACAATTATGCAAGTTTATATTAATCGTATCCATCCCCAAGTTGCGGTTTGAATATTTACGAATTGAAGTCGATATTTACGTCATATTCAGACCAAGGACGTTTTCGTTGATCTACACTCATTTGCGTTAATTTGATCTTTAATTGGTGATATGTCGATTTGGACTGAAATTTGTTATATGCTGTTGATGTATTTATTAGTTATACTCAAAACATCTTTTCAAAAACCTTGAAATTTGTTTGGTCAGGCTATGAATATCTCTAATACCCTGTGCTGTGAAATGCGTTTTGTACAGCATAAAAATGCAACATCCCCTGTCCACATCCGATTCTATCTTATAACGTAACTGAAACTTGTGTTACCGGAAGTGATATTTTTACAGCAATCTTTTAGTATGTTTCTGATTATTTTAAATTAAATGCTGTTAAAATGTATATATTTTAGAATTATAATTACAAGATTGGCATGCGATGAAAAGTTATATATAAAAAGTATATTGGGGTACTTAAAAGTGTTGCGTAGTAGCGTATGTTTGCTTCTTTTAATCTTGAAAATGGAGCATTTGTTCATGACAAGCAAAATGTATTTTGTTTTTACAATGGTTTAAAATCCATTCGAATCGGTTATTTCAATTTTCTTCAGATCCTCTTCAATATGGATGAGTCTAAAGGTAGCTTTTGCCAACAATCCGATCTAATAAAACCATATGCCGTAATGGGTTTATAAATGTATTGCTGCTGTTGAGGCTGTAATGACTAGTTTGTCTGTCCCACATGCTTGGCTTCAGCCTTTTTTGCCCCCCACCAAAAAAAACCCAACAACAACAACAGTCGACTCTCAATATCTCGAAGTTGGCGTTAATATTTTAATCAGCTCGAATTACCCGAAGTTCAGATATAATTCCAACTTCGGGTAAATCGAATTAGTATTATTAGTGGACAACTTCAACACATATCCACAAAATAAAAGCATACGTTTTTTTTTATTCAGGCTTTACTTTCAATTAAAGCATGCATTCTACTGAACCCAGCACAAACTTGCCTCTTTTAGCGCCTCTGTAAATGGTTATAATTGAAAACATGGTAGGAAATGAAGTATTTGCTCGATATGAGCAAATGCTTTATTTTCTATAATGATTTTAAAACAATTCAAAAACGTCATTTTTAATTGGCATAGAATTTTATATTTTCCGTCAGATAATTTCCTTGTGGGTAAGTCTAAAAAAAGATTGTAGAGGAAAGGGCTAATTAAGGTCGAGGAAGTTGGATTCGACTGTCTACCGGTTTATAGTGCTTTACAGTCAAACCTGTATTAAGCGGTCACTCTTAAAATGATGTATTAGATGTCTTAAAATAAGGTGGTCGCTTAATGTAGATTGAAAGTAATACAGAAAGCTCTCAACAGAGCTTTCTGTATTTCTTTCATTCTGCATTAAGGGACCACCTGTCATCAATAATCACTATGATACCTCATTAAGTGGCCGTTATTGACATGCTTGACTGTAGTTAGCTGACTGGCATAGACATCTGTTGGCGCTGAATTTGATAAACATGAGCATATAGCACTTTCGAGTTGGCAGTGTCATGTAGGACTACTTACCAGGCACGAACGGATGGAGGAGAGTCAATGCTATACGCTCTTGGACAGTGTTAACAGTTAACATTTTTGCCACATAGATATGCCACTAAATAGAATTTACCTCTGTAGCACATGACTTTTAAAAACATTATGGAAAAATTGAGCTTATGATCGTAACGAGCAGTATCATTCAAATCAGGCACTTTATTTTCTCATAGACGTTTCCTTTTCATCAGGTGCTTCCATCGTTGGTAAGTCTGAAAAAAATACGGGATGTTGAATTACGTTGTCGTCGTTCTTGTAATTATTGTCATGAAATGTGTCCTTGCTAATTTTGGCGTATCAATTAGTAAAGAATGACATTACCTGCCGAATTGATAAAAAAACACCAGTTCCCCTTCCTCGTTTGCTCGCTGGCACAGTTGTCACTTCGAATCTGAAGTTTTAAAGTGTCGGTTGTCACAGGTGGTCCTGTACTAAACAGAGCTCGAGACACCTAGAGACATCACTTCAACATAAAGATGTTATGGAATAGTTTGATGTCATTCGATTATGCATTAATTCAATCAAAATAAAAGATATACATGGTATGTAGGTATTACTGCCTTTTTTACTTTCCCCAACAATCCCAGTGCTATCTCTACGATATCGGCTGATCATGAGTCAACTTTATTCAAGAATAAAAAGACGGCGATAAACAAGTATCGTCTCAAAAGGCAACATATTGTGCTGAATAAACTGACATTAGCTACATTATTATCAAATATTCACTATACTATATAAATATACGTAGAAAATCGCTATATATTTTTGTTATAATTTGGGGGTATATTGTTGATTTGTTGTAAAATAATCCACACAAAGTATTTTACACAAGATATAGAGTGAACACTAACAAAGTGTTATATGATACGAAATAAACATTACAACATCAAAATATACACTTATGGCCCTTGTTGGAAGTGTCTAGCTGTCTTTAGTTGTCTCTAGTTGTGTCTGATTAATACCACACGATGTAACTGATTTAACGCAATAAATAACAAAAATAGTTAAATAAACTTTGACTTATCCGTAGCCCAAATATTCCTAATACATTAAGTTGCAAAAAGCGAAGTCTCTGATCAGTCACTTCCTTCTAGGGCGGCATGATTTGAGAATTCACTTATTTGCATTGTCGATTTGTGTCGCCTATGGCGGTGAAAAGATTGTTAAATATATTGCTGAACAATATGTTATGGTTTACCTCAATATCGTATACCGTTCTTTTACTGTAGCTTCGATCAATTTGAGCACCTGATTTTATTTATGAATAAACCAGTTTAATGTTAAGAATATTTATTGCATTTATTCTGGTTCAATGAAGACTTCGAGCAATGACGAAGCTTCTATTCCATTCAGAATTGATAATATCTTACTAGAATGGTAATCGATTTGTTTGAGTCAACAAAAGAAAACTAACTAAAATCTATTTGTAAAAGTTGTTACGCTAACGAGGTCGTACTGTAGTATTTCTCTGACTGTTGGAGTTTCATGCACCGATGATTATTCATACTACATAGATAAGGGTTATTGATGAGCACGGTTTCTTTCTCTATTCAGACAGTTTTTACCGGCAGTTATCGCAAAATCAGGATGTGTGGAATATGACCCCGGTCAATACCACTCTTCACTATTCTCTGCCAATCGACCTGTATTCCAGTGGGAGAATACTTTCTGAATGAAAAAAACAACATTACTCAATATTTGAAGCATACTCTTAAAATAACAGTTCTAAGTTAAGAAGAATATAGTCTTATCAGGGACTTTACTATTTGTTTATCAATTCAGCCGTCGGTATACATTTAAATCAACTTGTCAATTTATTTAGGATAATTGCATTACTCCTCGGGTTGACCGAAATCTTAGAGTAATTAAGGTTTTATCTCGTTACCTTGCACAGTAAATGTACCATATCTCTCAACCCGTGTAATATTCTTTTATATTTTATTCATCATTTTACCTGTTTTGAGTCTAACTTTATGACTATTATTGGCAGCACCATTACGCATGTGTTGAATGATAAAAGCATATCCCTGTCTAGCCTTTTCATCGCAATAGGCTACTCAAGTCGACATTGCAAAAGAGCGAAGTTCCAGCTCAGACGCCGCATTAGAACGCGGCTTCTGATTAGAGACTTCTTTGTTTGTTACAAAATCTAGTCCGAACATTAGAGTTCCGTTTAGATATTTGATTCAAAACCAGTTGCAACCAACACTTTTAAATTTGATGGCGTAAAAACTAGAGCTGTAATTCGTTCAGTATAAGGTATATCGACGATTCCGGTACACCGAAAACAAAATATCGACGATATAGTATCAAATGTCTGGCTACAACTAAGACAGCTTCTAGAAACAAAGCTTCATTTTTAACCATTTGTATTCGGATATCATATGCACCAGTCTTTGCAATCAGTGTAGATCTGGATCCGTAATTTCCAAAAGGAGCCTCTGTTTGTCATAAGTGTCGTCTGGTTATGATAAATTGTTATAAATATTGACAAAGCATGCAATACACCCCTAGTCTAAATGTTGGGGGCTACATGCTAGCTAACATAAGTTGCTAGTGGTTTGTCTACATTATTATATAAGATTAAATAGAAATAGCCACCCAACAAGCTGGTTTGCAGCTTTTCCGCTAACCAATCGAAGATTAAAATCTAATTTACTTTGCAATGAAAAGGTTTTAATTCCAAAGAACACAATGATTATGGAAGGGCAAACAACATTGATCCAGAACACGCATCACTTTGTCGATTCAGAAGCCTATTTAGAATTCTTCATCCGTTTTTAGACCAACTATGCCAAATAAACACCTTTAAGAGTGTCTCTTTTTAACACTTTTACTTATACTGACGCATTTTGATGGATCTAGAACAAATGAAATTTGAAAATGTTATAGGAGATGAAGCATTTGCTCCTGAGGAGAAAATTTGCTTAATTTCCCAGACTATTTTCAAAACACACTTGAAATTGGTATTTTCTTGACCTTTAATTTCTCCTTTATAAAAATAAGCATAGCAACTAATGTAACGATCTAAGTATAGCAGATAAGATACTAGTAGCATGGGTTGTTTGTAAGGGTTAGGTCCGCGTTGTTAGGGTTTGTTAGGGTTAGTAGGTCCTGCTGACCTATTAATGCCCAACCGCATTCGGTCCCCTCCCTCTATTACCTCCTTCCCAAGGGGCCGAAGACCCATTGTATCCTCTCATGTCCACGGGGGTGAGGTTCTACGCTTAAAAAGGGTCGAAATAAACTTCTCTCTTTCTTCTTTCTCCAAAGCGGTCTAAGGCTTCTCTTCACATCCCTTCTTCTATACTCAACCGGTGGATTAGCCGAGTGGTAACGCGCTCGGCTCTTGATCCAGGGGTCGTGAGTTCGATCCCCCGCCGGACCAGTCTTTCG
>JAULCE010046443.1:0-13503 GCA_032359355.1 Macoma nasuta | reverse complement strand
ATGCTATGTGATAAAAATAGCTGGTTACAAATAAACTTTCCACACAACAAATCAGTACTGTAAATAATGCGTATAGACAACCAAATAGTCTTCAATCTTGCATTGATGAATATGAAAAGCAACTATTGAATGCTGTATCAACAAATTTAAAGATAGTTTCTATCGGAGATTATAACATAAACTATATATTTCCCCGAATGTTTACAAAAATATAAAATGGTCCAAATTTGTGCCAGACTTGTGTCTTGATCAACTAGTAAAAGTACCCACCAGAGTAACTAAAACTCCGTCAACAATAATTGACCACATATACACCTCTTGTCCTGAAATTGTATGCGACATATCGGTGCCATGTTTTAATTTTAGTGATCACTATCCCTTTGTTCTAACACTTAGTCATAAACAGTTTCATTATATTGCTGCGAAACACAAAACAATAAAGTAAAGATCATTTTCAAAGTTTAATGAAAATGACTTTAAAATGATTTATCTCAAAATGACTTCAGTATTATTGAAACGATCGCTGACCAAAACATATCTCTTGATTTACTGTATGACCTGTTAATGCGCCCATATCAATAAAACGTGTAAAACGACATCAACAGCCAGGATGGTATATCTACCTTAGAAATCAAACACGCACGAATAACCAGAGATAAATATAAACACAAAAGAGACTGGGACCAATACAAATTGTGGAGAAATAAGTGCATTTCTAATTGTGAGAAACAGCAAGAGGTCAAAGGATAAGAAAGATCCAAAATATTTATGGCAGGGTCTAAAGATGTGATTGATAATGATACAAAAACTCAAAGTATGCTTAACAATATTTGATGTTCAAATTGAGGGAAAACAGGACGTGGTAAATGCATCAAACACTCATTTTAGAGAAAGAAAATTTAAATGAAGAGAATTTTGAGCCGTTAAAGGTTTATGTAAACTCAAAACTAAATGACGTAGAGTTTGATTTAAAATTTATTACAACAAATGGGGCAGAAAAGTGATTCATTGTCTAGATTCATATAAATCAACAAGATTAGATGGCATTGGTTCCAATATTTTGAAGATAAGCAAAAATCACCTGAGTATAAGAGCCATAATAAATAACTATATCTAATGGGATTTTTCCAAACACACTGGAAACTGCAAGCGTCATACCAACTTATAAAGGTGGATGTCGAGAAGATCCGAGTAACTACCGGCCAATTTCTAATTGCCAACATTATCAAACTTATTTGAAAGACATATTGCAAATCAACTGAAATATTTCTTATTTAAATCTCTACCAATCAGGTTTTCGAGAGAAACACTCTTGTCAAACAGCATCAATAAGACTGGTGGACTCGTGGCTTGCAGACATTGATTTAGGAAAATATGTAGGAACGGTTTTTCTTGATTTTAAGAAGGCAATTTGATCTGGTTGATCATGGAATTCATTTACACAAATTAAAATTGTACCAGTTCTCAAATAAAGCAGTTAACTTCTTTGAATCTTATCTTTCAAACCGAAGTTAATTTGTTAAGATTGAAAATGCACAATCAGATAGGGCCGTTATTACTTATGGTGTACCACAGGGCTCAATACTTGGGCCTTTGCTATTTTTACTCTACGTAAATGACCTTCCTCTATGTTTGTCGTCCGACACAGATATGTATGCGGATGATACAACCATACATACAACTGATGTAAAGTTAGATTGTGTACAATCTAAATTACAATCTGATCTATATAAAGTGAATAAATGGTGTAAGATAAATAGCATGGCTATTAATCCAAAGAAAACTACTTGCATGATTTTATGCTCAAAACAAAAGCACACACACAGCACAAACGCTCAAAATCGGAAATACTGACATTGAAAACGTAATTTCTCAAAAACTTCTAGGAGTATATAATGCCTTTCTTGGAAGACGCACATTAATAAAGATACGAAGAATTGGAATGTCAGACCATATATGGGTCACCGGCTTGGAAAAGAGGCCCGTATTAAACACGACAATTAAAGTTCTACATTCAGAATTTCGTTTCAGGTTCTAATGTGTATGATATGACTTGATTACACAACTATCTGTTAATGCAATTTGCATTATAATATCAAGGCAACACTTATGTTAGTTAATAAAACATCTATTTATGTTATCGATTAAAAAATGCGTTTTCGGTGCAAGCGTGTATGATATGACATGATTAGTGTCTTATACAAATACCGCATAAGAAAATGAGTGTCGCTGACCTGCCCGATTAATTGACTTGGTGAATAGTTAAATTTATCAGCCTTTGTCGGCTATCAAAATATGGCAAGCTAAAACCATTTGCTTAATTGAAAAATACCCCAAACTCAGCGAGAATGATGAAAGTGATAATTAAAATGCTGTATTATACAAACTGAAATGATGATGTAAATTCAAATCATCAAAAAATTAAAATAATATTTTGTTACCTAACAATTTGTTTGTGTAGATATAAATCTGTTGTCATGTTGAAAATATTATATCTGAACTGAGCTAGGCATTTTTGAAGAAACCATTCTATTAACTATGATAAGCAGCTAAAAGTGATGAACCTGATAAGACGCCGTCTGAGAGAACAAATTGGCAGCGTTTACACTGTTGTGTAACGTATCATAAGTGTCCTTCTTGCAATGGTGCTCACGTTTTTACTTTTCTATCTTTATTTTTACAAACAACCATAAGTACACAACAGCTGTTCTGTATGTATAAACACACACATAACATTATAATGCATATACTTTAATGAAACAATAACGTGATATAAATGGTTGATTCGCCACCTAGCGTTTCGCTAAATTACACTTTCGCAGCACAAGTCATTTTGCCACAGTCGAGTACGCTACCCATTTTGTTCTGATACCTGTTCAAACTTTCCAAAATATGTGCTTACTATTATAACACATTTACATAGTATATTACATGATGAAACTCGTGGATTAAAACAGCTTCAATCAAAATCAGACACAAAGTAACACGGGGAAACTTAATGCATGGTGTCAAATACTGGTATGCATAGTCACTGTTAAATAATTGTCTCGAAAACATCATGATTTTACATAATGTTTTGTTTGTCGACCTGTCTGTTAAATCATAACAACTTCGACCCGGACTAGACGCCAAGTTTGTAGTTTTCCGATATGAATCCAGGCAGTGTCAAACAAACTAGTAGTGGCGCTATTGTGTGTAGGTTTTTTCTACAGAGTTTTGGGTAAAATTAAAAAATACACCCTTTAAAATGGCAAAAGTTTGAGTAAGTTCAAACGTTGAGTAACTCTTCAAACTTTAATACTTTCACTGCTGAAATAAATTGTCGTTGGCTTATTCTCCTGTGTGCTTCATTTTCAATCGTCCGACTCAGGTAAACATTAATACAATTTTTTTAGCTTAAATCCGGGTAGTCAATCGGTTCTGTTCTGAATCCCTTGTTTTTGAATATTCTAGAAGTATCGACATCAGCGATACAAGCGTTACTCTCACCTTTCGGTATAACCTATTATTCCAACCCTACTAAAGCAGTGTAGAAATGCTTCGCTAACTAGCACATTTAAATTAAATTCATGTCCTGTAACACTGGTGGGAAATCTTATTCCATAGCACGAACATACATATAGTCAAAAATCGGTATATCGGTAAGTTGGTAGGGTTATTTCTTTAAGCTTGAATCAACAGCAATTCGAATCAAATTTGAACTTAATTCGAACTAATACAAATAGTGGGCATGACCAAACAAATACCCACACTGCAAGTACAGAAGAAACTGATTACGTCGATATCGGGTGGACAATTTTATTTAAGTTTGAAAGCTTGGATCAAGATGCTACGCAATGTTACTGACTCTGACAAAACGCTGTCGCGGTAAGCATAATAATGTTAAAAGAAAACAACACACAACTTAAAGTTTAACTAGTGTCTGTCTGTCGAACTGCTTGGATTCGGGTCATACGCCGATTTACTTGGCGACTGGCTTTATCAGTAAAAAGAAAACTTTGCCAAATACATTTCAATCGGGTTAACCCTTTTCTCCATAGAAGCACCTTTAAGAGTACTATTGAAAACATTGTAGAAAATCAAGCATTTTCTCGTCACGAGAAAATGCTTCGTTTCCTTCAAGGATTTCAATACAGTAAAAACGATATATTTTTTTATTTTTGCATAGTTTTTCAAAATTTACATCAGATTAATTCCTTGTGGATAACTCTTCACATAGCATAAAGAGGAAAGGGCTAAAACAACTCATGAAACTGACATAGTCTAACGTTCTGCCTCTTTATTTTAACTTAGCTGACAGTGTCGACGCACTGTGTCGTATTTGGTTCTTTGCCTGTATAAGAATGAACATATGATAAGTGAAACATTCAACGCAGGTTTTCGGAGCTAGAATAGATAGTAAGTCGATGCCTTGAGTTGCGTTTGGTTTTCACCCTTTGGTGCCAAATTAAAATATGTCCATTGTGACTAGTTAAAGATTTAATATTTTAACGAAATGTCATTGGTTGCAAAATCTAAAGTCCCAGATCAGACGCCGCCTTTTAAGGCGGCGTCTTATATGGGTCTGCACTATTTGCAATGGCATTTAGGCAAATACGGCGGTGAAAGGGTTAAGGCACCGTAACAGCATACATGTCTTATGGTGCAAGTGCAGAAAACAACCCTTGATCCAAATTTAATTTACATAGATTTAAAATATGAAGTACGAATTCATAAACATAATTCCTATTATACGATGCAGTAAATCAATGTGCCGTTTTTTGCTCCGTAAATCGTCTCTTACATTTTACAAGAGTTATGCAGTGTTCCCAAATATTTGACACACACTAACGACTCATACCACATGTTGCGCTATAAGTCGATGTACACTTGTTACAGAGTAGAGACGCCTTTTGACGGCAACATATGGTATATGCTTAACAAATGATTGTAGTGAAAAGACCGTCCATTGATTTGTATTCTATTAACTTAATGTTTTATCACTGATAAAATATAGAATAAACATAACATATTATGTTTTCAGGGATCGATATATTATTGTAACTGGACCCACTATCCCTGATTGTTTTTCCTGCACAGTCTCCTGGAAGACGTACATTATAAAGAATTGCAATTTTATGGATATTTTAAGATTTAATAGTAAAACATATTTACATTACATATTTGTATTCAAATGCAAAGAGTTTGCATAATATTATCTGCAAACATAGCCAAAAAACGTATCAGTCCGAAATAAATTACCTTAAAGTGTATTGATCTAAAACTAAGTGATTAACACGTATTCGAATAAAACATAGTTGTTGTAGGCATATTTGAAAATTCAAGTTGAATTGTACAAAAGTGCATTATAATACGTCTATCATGTATCGATATCCATGCAAAACAAATTCATCTTAATTAATAAAACTGGAGTTGTACCCATCTTAAGATAAACGCCAAAAATTTAATGCGATATTACTTTCACGATAATCATTGACTAACTAACGATTTCACGCTGGCTCATAAAATGTGTCCACAACAACGATGGAGTTGTAGATACATTGCAAAATGTGTTGCCGTGATATCGATAAAGTGCTGAAAAACGTATATTCTCTGTTTGGTAACTCAAGCACATTACCTGTGGACATAAAATATATAAGTTTTTAATATTTTGACTAATTTACTAATATTGAAACCGTTGATCATTATTTAAACACATGGTGGTCATCTGATTGCTTTGTTAACTTAAAGGACTTCAGATTAATGTTGATTACCGATATCCTTTGTATTTTGTCTTTGAGCAAGTTTTTGTGTGCTAAATCATTGTCTTACACTGTCAGCGGAAAGCAATAATGCATAGTACAATTTATCGAATTTTCTGCATATTCTACAAATATACGGAAGTTTTAATGGTACTATAAGTGTACAGTTAGCGAACGTTTTAAAAACATGTATTATGCATGTTTCAAAATAAAAAAGTATTTTATAGTGTTGCCTATAAATTCTTTAATCACAAACATTCAAAATATAACACATATAATTTAACACTCGATTTTGTATACATTGTATCTTTATTTGATTATATTCTAAGTCTATTTACTGTCATATATAAAACAAAATAATGAGCAGGATTCGCAAACAATATCACACATTAACCTTCAATTCTACTATAAACTCGATCATTATTTCTGCAATGGGCTGGGATTGTGGTGCCGGTAGGGGTTGGGGTGTTTTTGTGAATCAATATATGTTTGTTCTCGCATTAGTTATATTGCAACTAATTCCGTACACGAATACATAGAATTGACTTATCCGCGAACATTTTAAAGAAACGTACCAATCCGAAGTTACCTTAACCCTTTCCTCCACAAGCTATCCTTGGACTTATCTACAAGGAACTAATCTGATTAAAATTATAACAATCCCGACAAAAAAAGCCCCTTTTAATCGTATTAAATTCATCGTAGAAAATAGAGCATTTGCTCGTCACGTGCATACAATGTTTGCAATGGCCATCGGTTATAGAGGCGCTAGTAGGCGCTTCTGTGGAGGAAAGGGTTGACATGCTTTATTGCTTAAAGATCAGTGATTTACACGTATTCGTAATTAAGTGTCCATAACGACGGATCGGATGCATTGATGGTATCATGGCTGTTGCATGTTAAATATTTCTACAGTTTAGATTGATGATTATATGTTTTAAATGTATTTGCTTTGTTGTTATCTGCAAAAAAAGGTTCTATTCAAGAATAGCGCAAAAATCGTCGACGGCATATTTAAAAACAATCAAGTTATTTTTACGACAAAAGTAAATTATAATGCGACTATTCATTCATTGATATCCATGCAAAGCAAATTCATCTAAATTGATAAAACTGGAGTTGTATCCATCTGAGGAAAACACTTATATTTCATGCGATATTTCTTTCATGATTATCAATATTGTTCAATGCTGACTTAAGTCGCCTATGGCGGTGAAAGGGTTAAATTGCATGCAACTTACCCGACAAAAGGTACAACAAAATCATTACAACTGCACACAGTTTAAAACATACTAAACGTCAAATTTTACTGAGTATTAAACGTGTTTGTTATTCCCATCTCAACTCTGACCATACTTATTTGATGTTGACTTCGACTTATCAAGGAAGAAAACGTATTCCTTACTTTACAATTCAAAAGTTACATTTTCCATTCTCAAGACAAGAGGCCCATGTGATTATATGCTCTACTGGGTTGGTTCTATTGGTCATTTTTAACCAAAGCATGTATGTATGGGCAACAAAGGGAAGATAAATAATCAAAAGTTTGGTGAAGATGGAAGAAGAAATGGAGACTACTGTGTTCGCAAGCTGTCAAATATATCTAACTACTGTATAAGTTTGGTGAAGATCTGAAAAGAAATGGAGACTTTATCACGTAAACAAGCTGAATTATAGTACTTTTGACAATTGCAAGGGCCATAATCCAGTTATACATGGGCGGGTCAGGGTGATTTTTGAAAGAGACTGAGCTGTTATAGATATCTAACTACCATATAAGTTTGGTGTAGATCGGAAAAGAAAAGGAGACTTTATCACGTAAACAAGCTGAATTATAGCAATTTTGACAATTTCAAGGGCCATAATTCCTGTCATGTATGGGAGGATCAGGTTGGTTTTTGAAAGGAACTAAGCTATTATAGATTTTTTACTACTGTATAAGTTTTGTGAAGATGTAAAAAGAAACGTAAACTGCATCAAGCTTAAGAATAGCAATTTTGACAATTTCAAGGGCCACAATCCAGTTGTGCATGGGTGGATCTTACTGATTTTCAAAAGGAACTGAGCTGCAATAGATATCTAACTACTGATTTATTTTAGTGAAGCTCAAAAAGGAAATGGAGACTTTATGGCAAAAACAATCTGTATTATATCAGTTTTGACAATTTCAAGGGCCATAAGTCAGTCATGCATAAGCGGACCTAGCTGGTTTTCAAAAGGGACCGAGCTCATATGCATTTCTAACTACTGTATAAGTTTGGTGAAGATCAAAAAAGAAATTTATGGCGTAAACAAGCGGTATTATAGCAAGTTTGACTTTTTCAAGGGCCATAATCCAGTCATGCATGGGCGAATCTGGCTGGTTTTCAAAAGGACCAAGCTCTCATGAATATCTAACTACTGTATAGGTTTAATTGAGATACGATCAAAACTAAAGACTTCATCGCATAAACAAACAATGTTTACGGACGGACGCGCGCACGGACGCACAGACGACGGACAGTTCGCCACGACATAAGCTCTCTGGCATTTGGCCAGTAGAGCAAAAAATACGAATGCAAGGTTGAGTTGAGTTGGGTTAGGATATACAGAAACGTGAAACTGTAAGGGTCATATGGCGCAATTCAGGAACAAAATTGACACTCACACACAACCGCCTGTCAATAAATTATTGGATTATAAAACAACTTTCTATCACACTATGGCCATTCCAGATCGTCAGCGTAAACGTGGCAAATATTTTATACCTACAACCATTTACAGCAATTTTGGTGACGGTCAGATAAGAATTGTTTAAGTTAAAGAGTGGACAAAGCTAGAATTGTAAAATTTGAACAATTCAAGGAGCATAATCTTGACGTGCCTAGAGTGATTTTGCTGGTTATTGAACTTAATCGAGATATTTAACCGCAATTATGGTGAAGATCAGATGATAACTGTTCAAATAAGAGAGCGGATAAAGCAAAAATGGCTTATTTTACTAATTCAAAGGCCATAATCCCGAAGTGCCTGAAGCGATATTGCTGGTTATGAAACTTGATCAAGAAATCATATCAATTAATATTTTCAGCGAGTTTGGTGAAATTCCGATAAAAACTGCTCAAGCTAGAGAGCGGACAAAGCTAAAATAGCCAATTTTTACCTATTCAAGGGCTAATATCCTGACGTGCCTGGAGTTATTTGACTTGTTTTTAAACTTAACCGAGATAGTTTACCGACAAACATTTTCAGCATGTTTGGTGAAGATCAGATGGAAACTGTTCAAATAAGAGAGCGGACAAAGCAAAAATGACAAATTTTTACTTATTCAAGGGCCATCATGATAACTGTTCAAATTAGAGAACGGACAAAGCTAAAAATGGCATTTGTTTTACTATTCTAAGGGGCCATAATTATTGAGTGCCTAAAGCGATATTGGTGGTTATCGAACTTGACCCAGAAATTTTACCAACAAACATTTTCAGCAATATTAATGGAAATTGGATGAGAAATGATCAAGTTAGAGAGCGGACAACATTGTTGAGCCGCTCTCCGCCCGCCGCCCGCCATGGGTCTTCCCAAGATACACCCTGTCACAAAACAGGCGTATAAAAAAGGATTCACATCTCATTTGCATCGAGATAAAATATATGGAGTATGGATCCGGAAACTTAATACCTGCTGGGGAATCAGAGATGCAGAAATTCTAGATTCCGTCAAAGCCCTATTTGTCGAAGATCATTCAATGTGAAGTTCATTACTAATCTCTTAACCCTCCGCTACAATTGTGGTCTGCCTGGTTATAAACGTCGTCCTATCTTATTTATTTTTAAAATATTGTCCGAGTGTTGAAAAACATATTAACTCGGCGAGATATTTGGATCGGGTAGTGTTACGCTGGCAGCTTAGATGAGTGCCACGTTCGTAGATATAAAGGACCCAATTCCACTTAACTTCTCACTAAAGCTCAAATTTCCAAATGCACATTCCGACCTGTTATGCCATTTTTTGACTTGCAGTCAAAAGTTTAATTCAGTGTCAATAAATGTCAGGGCCATATAATGGATGAAAAGGTACACAAAGGTAAAGTATTTAGCTCGAACAAAATCTCATGTTTACAAATTTGGTTAAAAGCGGTGACGTGGCCTAGTTTTACCAAACCTCTTAAATCGAGAAGTGTGTCATGATAAAAGGTTCTGTTGTTGTTACTTTTCAATAGCAGTAGGGGGCCAGATAAGTCAAAGTGTGTTTATAAAGAATTTCCCAAATGAATGTCCTACATTTCTCCACCAACCCAAAATTTTGACCATTCATTTGAATCATCTCTTCAAAAAGGTCACTGCATCAAGCTTGATAGAAAAATAAAGATTGTATCATTTTAAATACGAATGTAAGCTAGAATCTGCGAAAGCCACTTTTTCATGTAAGTTGCAACAAAAGTGTGAAAAAGCGGCGACTGATCATTCAGTACATTCAGACCACAGACAAGATTTTCGGAGAAGCCAAAGTTTAATAATATCTAATATTTATTCCATTTAAACATGTGATCTAAAACTAGTTACAACCGATACTCTTTTTATATTTGGCGCCGAAAGAGTTCGTATGTAGCTGATGTTCAGTCGAACTCGGTTGAATAGGACACACAACATGATCCTTCTGGTCACGCTTTAATGGTCATTGAGAGCAGTTTGGATCAAGATCAGACGCTGGCATTTTACTGTTTTCCGGTTGATTGTAAAGACTGCAAATGAAATAAAATTGAACGCTTGCATCGTTTGATCAATTTGGAAATGTAACTGTATTAGCGCCGCTGTCCGATTTCCAACATTATAACGATTTTTAAAACAGTGAAGATCATGACCAGTCCTCAAAGTCTCGAACCGTTTGATCAGGGTCTATCTTGTTTGCAATTATCCAGAATAAAATAATATTTGTGCTCTATCATTCTATATAATTTGCATCAAGATCAGGTGCAACAACGGTATTTTTTAACTAAGCAGTTCCTGTAATGCCCACGCAATCATTAGGTTAGAAACCAATACATCGGCGTTCATATTAACTGTTCTGTTTCAAAGCGATTTCTTCTCGGTGTCTCAGAATATCAATATACTTGCTTTAATTGGCGACCAGTGTCATCTGGAGAAATACCATGATTGTAAATGACTCGTTTGCTGGTGTCTCTCAGATTGCTATAATCTCGTTTTGAATTGCTAGCATATTTCGGAGTGTGATTTTGACTCGTGTATGTTTGAGATAAAACTGAATCATGGCTTAGGCGATCCAACACTACTACAAACGCTTCAATATCTATTGAGTTGAAATATAGTTGGTATTTTCTAACTCGGGTTCTTTTCTTAAAGAGTTTTTTTTATTTGCAAACAGTGAAGCACAAAAGAGCCTGAAAATGTATTGGGTACATGCGTGCATGTATATGAATTGAATATGACGAAACGTTCGTTTTGAATTATGTGTAGGTGTACCTTATCTAAATAAAACCAATTGCAGAGGCAGACATTTTTGTCATTAACACGGCGAAATGTAGCATGTAAATACTTTGATATTTCAATAAATTTCAATCATCTCTGTTGATTATTATATTGAAGGCATAACTGTCCTAAAACTCAGTGTGAAACATCTATTGAGCATAATGTGGATTTTTTATTTTATTCTTCATTTTAAAATATAATGCCTGTATGCATGAGTAATATACCCAAAACCAAGAGATGTTTGTCAAACATTATGCCCCCTGAGAGCCACGTTGTTAGTTATATTTGGACAATGGAGTAAATTATGCATATACCGAAATGCCGGCTGATTTGTCATTTTACACACAAAACATGAGTTATAAAGTCAAAATCAATTTGTGTCTAATGGTCACCCAAGCCTTCATAGCAAGTAAGAGGGATATGGGCGCAGGCATGGTCGAAGAGGTCCCGAGACATTTGTTTCGCATTCAAGGTCACTGTGACATAGACGTTTCCTACAATGAGTCTAATACAATTTAAGATGGGATGTTTCTTTTGCCTAGATTATTTTATTTTTCCATTAGATTGTATCCGCTCGGATAGATCTTAAAATCTAGCTATGTGGTTGGAAAGGGTTAAACAACTCTGCAGCGTGTGTCCATTAATCGTTTGATAACATTAAACCCGACCGAACCAACTTAATCGAGCTTCTACTATAGATTTGCCCCAACTTTCACGTACGTATTTAATTGGAACTACATGTTTATTTTATCAATCGTATTGTATAAAGTTATCCATGTTCCACTCCGCAGATATCTGGGATTTTTGTTATTGCTTTCCATAAACCATGAGCCCCTTCACCACCTACCCACAACCATAGTGTCATATGCAAACAGATTGAATCTGGATGGAAGGCCGAGTACATCGTCGTATCCGGATCCTAGCTGTTTGACGCTCAAACAATTTTGTTTGCAATAATTATGTGAATTTGTGAAGGTTATAAATAAATCAGACGGAATAATGCGCATGCTCATAATTACCGCGGCAGTAAAAGGGTTAAATTGACATTTCGTTTAGAAAAGTCTGTTTGTGCTGTCATTTAAAGCATAGACATATTACTAAAAGGGTCATATTTCATATAAGAAAAAATGGGCCTTAATGCATGCGTCAAATTAAAGGTGTTCAGACGAGTTATTAATCGATTGCGTTTAGTTGTGTTTTGTATTGAATACCATACCTTGGTACCTAATGAATAGACAAACATTTTATTAGCTTAAATAGAAATAGGATAAGAACATGTCCCCTCGATTTGTCATTAGGCTCAACAATTCCCAAGCAGCATTATGAATATAGGCCCAGGTAAAGTATACCCTTCAGGATTATTTACTCGTCTCTTAAGAATACTCTTATCATGCCGCTAAAGCAGGTATAACGTTAATATAATCCGATTACATTCAACACGCGCAGTTGTGTTATTTGCGCTGGTGTTTCATTAAACAAATCTACAACGCTTGTTATTTAATGTTCAGGGTATCTTAGCCATGAACCCTCACACCTAAATGTTAATTTCAAAGCATAAAGGAGACAATATCTAAACATTTCCCTGTATGAGTGAAATTCAATAGCCAGACAGAACAAAACTATTAAAAATCACAATCATAAATTTGTTTTCTTTTCTCAAATAAACACATCTTATTCTTACTAATATTGATTTTCAATTCCAACTATTTTGAGTTTTCCGCTAAAAGACAGCTATTTGTGATTGCAAACGTGTAGGACATGTAGAGAATAAAACAATATCATCGGAAAAATAAGATCAAGTACATGGAAATCATATTCAAATGATCTTCGTTGAGGTCATCTTTGTCAACGCAGTTAACCTTTCCTCCATGAGTAATTTTTAGACCGAGTAGCAAGGAAAGACTCTTGTGAAGAATATGAAAATCAAGGCGAAAGAAAGACGCTATTAATGAATTGTATTGAAATAATTGTAGGATGTTAGTTTCGAGCAAATGGAGTATTTGTTAGATACGAGCAAATGCTTCATTTCCTACAATGTTTTCAATATTCGTCTACTACAGAGGCACTAAAAGGCTCTGTGCTGAGTAAAGGGTTAAGTTTGATGTCTTTCTCAGTTATAAACAGTGTAGACCCTGTTCAGATGCCATGTCTGGGTCTGCACAATTTGCAATATCCAAGATTAAGTACCCCTTGTATAAAAGAGTGACTACAGTTCGATGGCTTGGTGCTAGTGTTGGGTATCGGATGGGAAAATCACTATCGATAATAGGAAACCCTAAACCGATAGACTATCGATT
>JAULCE010046332.1:0-13509 GCA_032359355.1 Macoma nasuta | reverse complement strand
GAATAATTATGAAAGCCAGAGTTCTTTGACTTGGTATAGACATGCACATTGTTCTAAGGAACATGTGTACCAAGTTTCATTTGAAAATGTTGAACAGTTTTTGAGTTATAAGGTAAGGTTAAAGTTTTGTGACGATTATTCCAAGTCCAAAAAGGGGCATAACTGTATAATTATTGAATTAAGAGTCATGTAACTTGGTATATACATGCAAATTGTTCCTAGGTACATGTGTAATAAATTTAATTTGAATATGTTGAACGGTTTTTGAATTATGAGTTAAGGTTAAAGTTTTGGGACGGCGCAGACGACGCCAAGGCTATCACAATAACTGGACTTTTTTTCTTTGAAAAACAGATGAGCTAAAAAAATCACTTTGCTAAACAATGTGCTAAATATTTCTTGATCAAAAGAGATGCCTATTAGTAAGTGGCATTATCCTTATAAAAGCACAGTATAGACCCTCACCGAGACAAAAGATGCAACAAATATAATGTACAGTGAAACCCCTTTAATACGACCACTCAATGAAGAAGCATGAGGTCTCTAAAGACATTGGTAGCCAGTAATGAAGAAAGCTCCATTGGGAGCTTTCTGCATTACTTTGGATCTTCCTAAGGCTAACACCTGTCTCTAAGGCTCTCCATAAGGATTATTTAAAGTGGTTGTATCAAAGTGGTTTAACTGTACTGGTATCTGTAGTGTACATAAACCTCTGTGTTCTCTAGACCTTAACTCCATATGCTAGTTCTTTACTTATCCATAATGAACATACATGTGCAAGATGATTTTGAAGATTGTGTAGGAGGAAGAAAATCACCAATTTAAAAAACATTGTGGATAATATAGCATTTTGCTCATTATGAGCAAATGGTCCATTTCCTACAAGGTTTTCAGAAGTCAGCTGCTACTGAAGCATCAACATGTGTATGCATGGAGTAAAGGTTAAAAAAGCATCATCTTACCCCAATATAGTTAAGCCCTTGATACAGGATTGAGATCAACAAGATCTCAAACAAATACCTCTGTTGTTTTGCTTCTTTTTTCATGTTTTTGTATTTTATTTTCACATCAATAAGTGTGACAGGGTCTGGGAGGGCCATCCCCTGCCTCACTTTACATATAAAGCATTTATATACATGAAAATACATGAAACATCACATATACTTATTCATATAGCTTGAAATTTGGTGAAAAATTAAGTACAAGTATCACACATCTTTGATCCAGATCAGACACCAAAGTATTTAGAGTCTGATCAGAGTTAAAGCTGATTTTAGATTGTGTTATGCTCAGTCTTAGCCAAATGAGGATTAATATGAGATAAGTAGCACATAAGAGTCAATCTTGTGCGTATTTCGATAATCACAAGCATCATTTTGGCTTTCTCAGAACTCTTTACTCCACCTTTATT
The DNA here is from genome assembly GCA_032359355.1 of Macoma nasuta. Taxonomy (NCBI): domain Eukaryota; kingdom Metazoa; phylum Mollusca; class Bivalvia; order Cardiida; family Tellinidae; genus Macoma; species Macoma nasuta. The sequence continues at coordinate 12,098 of JAULCE010046332.1, read as the reverse complement.
AGTGAAATAATCTTTTTTGAGAGAACTTGATAAAAGAAATGAAAATCTAGGCCAAATAAGAAATGCCATTTTTGAGTTGTTTGGAAGGCATTGTTTTTAATGAGGCACTAGCTTGTAACAAATGGGCGTTTCTGTAGTGTAAAAGGTTAACTACCTTGAGACTACAGTCAAACTTCCTTAGCTCGAGCTCATTGGGATTCTCTAAATTAGCTCGACTTAACCGAAGTTCGAGCTAAACGATGTTTCACGACCTAGTGCATATGATAATATTTTGTTGATAAAGCTATAAACTACCTTAGATCATGTGTTTAATAAAGCACATAAGTCAAAATAGCAAGCAGTATGGCTCCAGATCAGACGCCGAGTAACTCAGTGTCTGATCTGGAGCCACACTGCTTGCTATTTGGAATTCAATTTTGTCTCTCCGGGATTTTGCTTCAGCTCGAGCTAAACAGGGTTTCGAGCCAACCGTGCTTGACCCATCGAAGTTCGACTGTTTTGAATTTTGTTTCTCATGACTGAGAGAAAAACATTGTTTTAGAATAAACTTTCTGCAATGCAGTACATCTATCAAGATTATTGTAAAACCACTGTAAATGTGTATCTTAAGAAATTCAAATACCTCTTATCTAGGTTTCTAGCTTAACACCTTCCTCCATAGAAGGGTATTTTAGTGTGTCTCTGCCACTGAAAGTTATTGTAAACATTTTAGAAAAATGAGCATTTGCTTATTTAGTAAAAGCTCAATTTACTACAATGGTTTGTCAATGATTTTTTAAATGGTGTGCCTTTAAGCAGATGCTTCATTTCACACAAAGTTTTCAAAAGTCATCTGCTATAGGCAGTATAGGGGCATATGTATTGAGAAATCATCCTCTAGCCCCACAATAGTTATGGCCTTGTATGAAAGTGTGAGTACTCATTAGATATCTTGAAGACACAAATAAGTTATTAGATGATCTTGAACAAATACCTCTTATCTAGCTCTCTAGCTTAATGGACAAAGCTGTAGGTAAGATGTTATTACAGAAGACGGAAGAATGTTGAAACAAATATTGTTTTTTCCTAAAACAATTTTACTATGACCACTCATTAAAATCACCTCAATTAGGCACAGCTTAAATTTGGTGAAAGTACATGAAAATGGAGTGTAAGTCTGTTTAAAAAGAAGAGATTATGATTGTAAAGGAAAAATAGTCAGAACCTGTTATACCACAGTTGACTGGATTACAGTCAAACTTTGTTGGCTCCAGCTCATTGGGACTCTCAAAATAAGCTCCACTTAACCGAAGTTGGAGCTAAACGATGTTTCACGACCTAGTGCATATGATATTAGTTACTTTGTTGAGAAAGTTATAAAATACCTTATATCCTGTGTTTAATAAAGCACATTAGGCAAAATAGCAAGTAGCATGGTTCTAGATCAGACACTGAGTAACTCAGCGTCTGATCTGGAGCCATGCTGCTTGCTATTTGGAACTCGATTTCGTCTCTCCGGGACTTTTGTTTCAGCTCAAGCTAAACGGGTGTTCGAGCTAAGCGAGCTCGACATATCAAAGTTTGACTGTATTTTTAAACAATTGATTTACCCAAAGTTTCAATTTACTACAATCTTCGGGTAATTCAACCTTTTACAATAGTCTCACCAAATTTAACACTTACCTACAGAGTAATTATCTATGTTTTTGAATTGAATTTTATTGCCAATTATATCTGAAAATCTGTTGCAAATATCTTAGTTTTTCTTATGGCCACTCATTAGAATTACCTTAATGAGGTAAATCTAATGTATGATGAAAGATAGAGTTTGAGAGGAAGATATTCAGATAAGGGCCAGTACGTACCGGTAATCTATTGCTGTAATGATTAAATGACTTGCATCATCATACAATACATACATGCAGCTGTTATAGTCTGATGGTACTGTTGTGGTCACGGTCACTAGGGTAATATATTAGTTGGTTTCAGTACTATGGTTTCACTTATAACAACATCCTGGTTGAAATTGTACTCACTACTTTTTGCAAGTTTTGCATATCCATTTAGCCCCTTCAGCACTATACTTTTTCCACCATCGAGAATTTTTAAGTCCACCACATATCCTATGCAGCCATTGATTGCATTTGTCACACATAATCCAATCATCATTGTCATGGTCTTTCTGGCAAACTTTACAGAATATTGCAGCAGCTGAAGCAGATGGTACTTCTGAAGATGAGATATCAGTTTCTAAAAATGAGGTTTGTTCAGGCGTATGCGAAGTTGAGGGCTGTTCTGATCGTTCACTAGATGGAGATGAGATATCAGGTTCTAAATTTGATAGTTGGTCCGAAGTTAATGACTGATGTGAAGTTGAAGGCTTCTCTGACTGTTCCTTTGAAGAAAGGACATCTTTCTCAGTTTGCTGTTGTTTTTTACTGGCTTTTGATTTTGAAACTTTAATTTGTTTTCTGTGAGCCATTGTTTTGTTAATTTTGTACACAGATTTGGCATCTTTCCTAAATTGAGCTAAAAACACCATCATGAACTTCTTCACTATATCTTGAAACAGACTATTTATTGTAGCCGCAGAAAGCACAATATCGTCCAAAATGACAGGGATTTCTTCATCACTGCCAAGCTCAATTTCTCCTAATAATACATTGCTGCTTTCAAACTTTACAGATGTAGAAAGCAACTTAACAAATTTTGTGTGCAAGTTCATGTTTGAGTTAATTCTTGAAAATGATGCATCAAAGATACGTTCACCATGTGTGATCAAATTTTCACCAATGAACTCGTTTAAGCATAACTCACTCAAATCGGTGAAGAAATGAAACATTTCATCGGAGATATTCGTTAATCCCCTATTGAGATTTTGCCGTCTGGCTACATCTAGAAGAGATTCTGGTTCATTTGTTGTTGCTATCAGATTGGTTTCCTCCTCTCTTAATTGGTTCAATAGGAAAACCGACTTATGTGCCTCTTCGTATAACATTTGGCCTTCCTCAGAAGTTGAATACATGTGACTCTTTGTTCTTTTCAGACACCGCTTTCTGACTTCGTTCACGCAGTAACCACCAACATATCTTATTCTAGCCTTAGAGGCATCGGTTACAGTCCGGGCTCCAATATCTTTCTTACATATTTCGTATAATTTCAATTTCTCTTTTGTCATGTATTTTCTTACGGCATTTAAGATACCAAAACAAACATGCATATGTTCATGAGAAAATGTTGTATCATTTTCAAACAGAAGTAAACACTGCATCCTGTAGCCTGTACTTACTGAGTATGCATGAAAGTCTTTGGCAAAAGATGTCAGAGCACTACTGGGTATAGCCTTTGGTTCAGTTATGTTCAGCTTTCCAATCAATTCAGTAACTTTTGAAATTTGTTTCTTAAGAAACAACAGCACCTTGTTCTGATCAATATTTTCAAGAATTTCATTTACAGCTGTCTGTCTTTCACTCACAACATTTGTGTACTTCATGCTTTCAAGAATGTCATGCAGGTGAAGGTCCTCTGGTACATCAACATTTTCAGATTCTTCGGAAAGTGCCGACTTAATAATGTCATTAAAATCATCATCAAACATGTCTTCTTCAGTTTCATCACATAGATCCGTGTCATACTGAGCCGTCGCTGCAACCGTCTCTGGCTTTTGAGGGACCTCCACTGTCACTTCAGGTCTGCAAAAGTAAATAGAATATATTAAGTAAATCCCACAAATGAGTCTAAATTTCAGACCTTACAACAAGGAGACCCCAATTATATTTACAAATAGTGGAAACCCATCAACACAAAGTGACATGCTTATAATATGGGTCTGCAAACCCTATGGATGCATCAAATATAGATTCTTGATCAGGGTATAAACTGCGTCTCCTTGTAGGTAAGATAATACATTGTGCTTCAATTATTGATCAAAGCCAATAGTTCAGACCCTGCTAATCTGTTTGCAAAATTTTACCAGCATTTTTCAGATGAAACAGTTTTAAATGAAATGAAAAATTATTATGATTATATTTTGGTTAGGATTATAACAAGAACCTGATGCTGCTTTCAATAAACTTCTTGAGCACTGGAATTTCGACTGCCAGTGAAACATGAAATGAAATATTCAAATTTGAATTTTTGAGACTTGAGTATGATCTCAGCTTGAGACTTTTATTGAAAGTCGTGTCGGCCTAGCTTTCACTAAAATTCTTGAGTTGAGATTGGGCTCAAACTCAAAATATTGATTTCAATTTTATTGTCAATGCTCTGAAATTTCGACTGAAGTGAAACATAATAATCCAAATTTGAAATTTTGAGTACAATCTCAGCTTGAGACTTTTAAAGAAAGGCGAGCCTGCACCGTTTTCACTAAACATCCTAACCTGAGACCATGCTCAAAATCAATTTGAATTTAATTGCAATTTTGACTGCCAGCTAGTGAACCAAAATATTGAAAAAGAAATCCAATACTGAAATTTTAATTTTGAGCACCCTCTGTGATAGAGACATTTAGTGAAAGCCTGGCCTGGTGTCTCATTAATTGAATAAAAGACTATCAGTTCTATGGTAAAGTAAAATGACAATTTTTAAAACATTTTAGGAAATTGAGCATTAGCTCATTATGAGCCAATGCTCTATTTCCCATGAGTTTTAAATGAACGTTTTTTTGGCAATGAATACCAATATTTAGAGGTATTACAGGTTTGTTTTTAATATTTCAGGATAATGTCAAGGCTGACCAAAAATGACACGTCTTTCGTGGAAGTAGTTCATATATATGAAAGTTTTAAATTCGAGGCAGTCGAATGTGGTCAGAATGCATCAGAAATACCTGCAATGCGGTCGTTTGTGGAACATATACAAAAACTCCATCCCAATATAAAGAAAATACGGAAAGATGGAAAAACTCTGTACAGAGGAATCAGTTTAAAGCCTTTGGACGATGGCATTGATGAAAATTCTGTCTGTAACATTCAAGATGTTTACAATAAGTTGCCGGTTGATGTAGCAAAGGTCATGTCTGACAATGCAGTGAAATGTGAAATCAAAACAGAGTGCAGTAGCAATGGATACGAGATGAAAAAATCAGTAAAATTCTTTCAAGATGGAACATGGGTCCTTTCCGTTGGAAGTGTGAATGTTTCTTTACATAAACTGCACATCAGTAACAAATATAACATGAAAAATTTGGAAATTGTATGTGATATTGTAAAAAGAATAAACTTTTGCTTTGGTGTAGAACTTACAAAGCCTGTTATCATGACAAGATTTCATACAATTGAAATTATGAGAAGATCAGTGAATGAGAAAGGTGTAAAGTCTCTACGATCCTTGAACTGTGACAGGGTTTTGCCTTTCAACTCTGTGAGTAAATGCTGTAGAGTATGTCAAAAAATGACTTTCAGTGCTAAGCCGTCTAATAAGGAAAATGCTATACCAGTAAGTGATATACAGGAAGGTAAATCTCGAGATAAAACATCAATTTCTGGGGCTGAGATAAAAAAAATGATTCCGGAAGCTAACGACGAAATGATTGAATTACTGATCGAACAAATGGCAAACATAAAGAAAGATCCCAGAGGAAGAAGGTGGTCCAAAAAATTCATTTCTCTATGCCTTCAAATTTTCACTAAAAGTCCTCATGCTTATGAACTTTTGATAGCCAGCAAAATCTTAATCTTCCCGTCACCTTCACTACTCATCTTGTATAAGAACCGCTTAAGACAGGATATTGGTTTCCATGAAGAGATATTTATATGGATGGCAACAGAGGCAAAAAGACGAAACTTAATAAATTGGAGTGGAGGTGTTATTTTTGATGAAATGTCGATTCAAGCCGACTTGCAAATTACAAAAAAAGGTGATGCAGTTGAGCTAACGGGATTCACAGACTTGGGTGAGGATGCCAATATGTACAATACATTACGCCATGGTAAAAAAGATAAGGTTCTTGGGACACATGTATTGCAATTGTTGTTCCTTGGTGTAACAGGATTTAGATTTCCTTTTGCACACTTTATTACAGAATCAATCCAGGCCCAAGAACTACATTTTCTTTTTTGGCAGGCTGTGGATGAACTGACAATGCATGGCTTTGATGTTCTGTATACTTGCATGGATGGGGCACAGTGCAATAGAAACTTTCTGAAACTCAATTTAGAGTATTCACTTACAAATTTCACAAGCATAAGTCCATGCAGTATGTTCAGTATGATTTTTATGATGGATGTTTCACATGTCATAAAAAAAATTAGGAACAACATGTTGAAGTCAGGTATAAAGGACTGGTGTACCAGGCTCATTACACTTCCGTCAAAGTTGACAGTACAGTGGCAAATGTTTGTTGACTGCTACAACTGGGACTGTGAAAACGGCCTACAATTACACAGAAAGTTATCCAAAGAACATTTGTTTCCAGACAACCAAACAAAAATGAGAAATTATCTGGCAGAAGATGTCCTCAATGATGAAATGCTACATCTTATGAAGCAATACAAACTTCATTTAGGAGACAAGGGAGATGTATTATCTGGAGCCATAGAACTATTGGAAAATACTTCTGTCATTGTAAGAATATTCAGAGACATGAGGCCAGTGAAGAGCCTAGATGATGACAGATTGACTGAATTAGAGCAAGTGGACCAGTGGTTCAAGGACTGGGAAAACAGTTTGTCCAAAAAAGAGAAACACAAGCAGCTCATGTCTCAGCAGTGTCACGAGGACATCCATGCCTGTTTAGTTGGCTTCTTACAGTTATGTCGAATATTCTTTTCTGACAAAAGAAACAATGGGGTGTACATTACACCAGGTCTCATTAATTCAGACCCAATTGAGAACAATTTCAATCAACAGAGATCAACCTATAATGGAGCAAACAGCAATCCAAATGTTGTTCAGTACAGGAACACCATGAACAGCATATTACTTGGACAAAACACCATTTCTCGGAAGTCCAATGCTGGCATTACGCAATCACGCTTATCTGCAGATGGATGTGAAACTTTACCTGGTCCACTTCGAAAGAGAAAATCATCTCAACAAATGAGCAAGTTCAGTAAAATTAAATTAATCAGAATGTAAAAGGTAGAATTGTAACTGAGATATCCTCACTCTCATTCACGCCACGAGTCACCTGATCAGGATGGGCCAGCACGGCCTCAATGTGGTGCTTCTTACAGACTCCGAAGAAATGGATGTTATAGCCCAAACCAGTATCACCTTTATATTTTTATAGACATGAACAGACAACAATTTTCTACCTAAGGAAGGACACTGCCATCTAAACAGACACATGAATAGGATGGGCCTGGTGGACTCGGTAGCTGGCCATTGTGGTGCAGAAGATCAGACTCCAAACCACCTCCTCCAGGACTGTGTGCGCCTGGAGGAACTTCTAAGGAAAGTTTGGGGTACTGACATCCCATTACACACCAAACTATAGGGCGATACTGAACAGCTACGGAAGACAGTGCATTTTGGTCACCTCATCCCCAAACGAAAGTGACACTCACAAAATATGCCCGTCAATTATTTCTTGGATAACTTTCTGTCAACTTCATCCTAAATCGTACCCAAGAGAGGATCAACTTAACATGGCAAAGATTTTATACTCGTCTGTGAATCCCGTTTTATGCGCATGCATATAATGTTTATACCGAACATGTTCAGCAAGTTTTGTGAAGATCAGATGATAACTGTTCAAGTAAGAGAGCGGACAAAGCTAATATAGCAAATTTTGACCAACACAATGGCCATAATCCTGAAGAGCCTTGGACGATTTGGCTGATTATTGAAACTAAATGAGATATTTTTCCAACAATCATTTACAGCAAGTTTTGTGAGGATCAGATTATATTATTCAAAAGAAGTAGCAGACAAAGCTTATGATAACTATTCAAAAGAAGGAGCGGACAAAGCTAAAATGGCCAATTTTTACTAATTCATGGGCCATAATTCTGGAGTGTCTGTAATGATTTGGCTGGTTATCAAACCTGACCGAGATATTTCAACAACAAACATTTTCAAAAATATGGTGGAAATTGGATGAGAAATGTTCAAGTTAGTGCGCATACAACATTGTGGAGCCATCTGCTTGCCGCCTGTGTGCTCTCTGCCATGAGTGTTCCCATAATACGTCTCAATGCCTGCCATGAGTGTTCCCATAATACGTCTCATCATAAGACGGTGGTATGAAAAAGGTTGGAGACAGATATCAGAAAAATATAACGCATACTAAGAATAAGTTACAGTGATAGGAATGCCTCATCAAAGTTGTTTATCAAATGGCCTGGATCTTGATGAGATGTCAAATTGTCACCTCATCTTTATCCAAATTATTTGTAAAACATTTTGAAAATTTGAACAGAGAGGTAAAGATTAAGGAATGTTCTTGCCGACGCTCTCTTAGTTAAAAACTGATACTATTTAGTAGTTTAATACAATATTACACTGTGTTTTACCTTAACATAACTTCCCCTTTGCAACATGATGCGTCATCTTTTAAAGGGCTGGTCTGCCTGTTCATGACTTCAATTACATGTAGCGGGTGTCGAATGCAATGCTTCTTCTCGAAGTTGACAACACGTAATCCGTTGGCACTTCGGGCTCGAGACAGGGCTACTCCTAGTTGGCCAGGCCTTCTAATTTCCCTGCAGTCAACATTTACCCTGGAAAAATGCATTGGTTTGACATTATGATAACGGCCAATATCGGCTGTACAAACAGTGTAAACCCAGTACTAGATTCTGCATAAGAAATGGTGCATTTGTCCTGAGTCTACACATATCATAGAGAAAAAAAGTTTTTCAAATACAGTAGCAAATTGTCTCGCCTGATGTCTTGAATCCGAAAAATTTATCATGACTTATGCATTTGAAGAAAATTAGTTTTATTGCACTACAACAGTGTATACCCCAATCAGACATCACATCTCAGATATGGCATTTGATCATGGTCTGCACCTTTTGGAGCAGTTCATAAAAAATCATGTTATTTTGGTAAGTGCCAAACAGTGAAGGCTGATCAGACGTCTCATCTGTAATGCAATGGCTGATCAGGGTCTTCATTGTTTGTAACACGTTAAACCACCTTTTACTGGACCACAGCTCATTTTAATTATTAACCTGTTTGCAGCTAAATTTATAATTGCTGCCATTGAATTATTTTACATGAAATAGTCTTACGCATATACACAAAGAGGTGCTTTGTTGGTATACAGATTCTACTACCATAAGCCTACATGCTATGACAAAAGAAAAGTCGCAGCTCAGACGCCGCCTTAGAAAGGTGACTTCTGGTCTGATACTTTATTGTTCTCCAGTTGATGAGCATACACCCTTACCATACCTAGCTAGGAAATGATGGCTGGTTAGATTTAGATCAGATGCCAAGATAAGATCTGACCCCATAACGTAAAATAAGTTAACCCTTAGCCTGCTGTTCGCGACTCAGCTGATTATTCAACCAGCTTGGATCCAGATCAGGCGCCGAGTAACTCCGCGTCTGATCTGGCTCCAAGCTGTTTGACACTCGGACAATAGGTTCACTAAATTTTAAGAAAATCGGAAATGTTTAAAAATGAAGCAGACGACATTTTCAGAAGACGACAATTTTCGTAGCAGGCTAAGGATTAACATCATGATAATAGTATTGATAATATTATAATGTTGTAATAATTACATATGGGTATGATATATTGTTAATCTCTATGCACAATTAGTTAATATTGTGAGATAAATTGGTTTCAGTAAGTTTGAAAAAGACTTTCTGTTTAATTCATATACTGGTGGCAATAGTCACAAATACTGTTGAACCTAAACAAGCCACTAAACGGTTTGGAAAATTTATCTATGAACCCTAGCATGGGGACAGCTAGTAATCATAGAATTTGGGATACTGCATACTAAGATCAGGTATAAGAAACCTGGGGCCGGTTTCACAAAGCCTCTTAGGAAAGTCTTAAACTTAAGTGAAAATTTCATATGCAGAATTCCAATTTATTTTCAATTATATTTCAATGAAACTTTGCATGCTTGTGAAAAATATAGATTTTCACAAACATGAAAAGTTTTATTGAAGTATTTTTTGCAAATAAAGAGAAATCTGCATTTGAAATTTTCACTTAAGTTTAAGATTTTAAGATTTTCCTAAGAAGCTTTGTGAAACCGGCCCCTGATGAAAGCAAGACAGCCCAGCTTGTACCTGTCTAGAGTCATCCCTTGTGCTTTGTGTATTGTAATACTGAAGGCTGGTCTCAGCGGATACTGGACCCTTTTGGCAACGTTTGTATTAGCAGATGGACTGTAAACTGAAATGGAAACATTATGAATATCGTATTATGTTACATATAACCGATCACCACATATAGACACCTATTTTTATCTCTGTAGGAGAGAGTTCATGAATAAATTGTGAGAAATGAAGCATTTGCTCAAAATATGCAAATGCTTCATGTCTCACAATGTTTTAAAACTATTCTAATTAAAATTTCCCTTACTCATGAATGCACATCTTTCCTTCAGTTAATTGCTTTCACTGTGTATGAGTCTAAAAATATATAGTGAGTTAAATGCCAAGTATACAGGTTGCATAAGGTGACCCATGCATAATGTGTCCCTGTGTTTTATTTTACACAACAATTATGGCAAGTGTATAATAATGACTTGTATTGTATTGTAAGAATGTTTTGGTTCTAATCTGGTTAACATTATAAGAGTGTCTGCAGGAATACTTTACCAGGCTTACCCTATTCGACACCATACAGAATTACTATAGAATGAGAAATAACTTCCTATATAATGTAGACCAATTGTATGTAAATTCATCATTCAATATTTAAAAAAATAAATACCTTCAAATGTATGCTTTGGGATCTTCAGTTGCTGATTTGGAAACTGAACTGTAGCTCCATCTGCGTCGATCTCGCGCACAGTACCCTTCAAGCCATTGTACAGGGTGTCGGACAAATTTCTCAGCAGAATCACTGGAATTCCAACTTTTAACCAAAGTGTCTTTGGACAGGTCAATTTTTCTAGATATCTATTGTCACCTGCATCTGTTGATTGGAACTCGTACAGTTGCCCAGGAAATTTGAGAATTTTGTTCCTATTGAAGGAGTCCACTTGCTCATTTGTAGCAAAGAGTGTAGTATCAAAGGCAGAACTGTTTGGGAGTGGCCGTGTCAATGATTTCAAAAAGTTGCATGAAATGTCTGATATATTCCCTGAACTTGCTTCTGCTATTGCCTTCAGGAGTTGTCGCTCCTCGGGAGCCTGGCGCACAATTTCCTGCAATGTAACGGAATGGGGCACAACCATATCAAACAACTTACTCTGGAAGCAAACTTTCCCATCGTCTTGGTACAATGTGTTTGCAACTGGAGGCAACTGTTGAAAATCTCCACACAAAATAAGTTGTATTCCACCAAACAGTCTGGATTGATCCTTCAGTTGACAAGCAGAATTCAAAATATCAAACACTCTACTGCTCAGCATGGAGCATTCATCTATTATTAACACATCTGTGTTAACAATCCTTTCTACAACTTCCTCAAACTTTCTGTTCCCTGTCAAAACAGACTGAATTTCTGATGGACCATATCTGCCGTCCAATATCCCAGCATAACGGTGGACAGTGGTGGCCATTCCAGTTGGATACACCGCACAAGCAACCCCAGTTGTACACGTTAAATAAACACTTCTTCCACTTTTCCTCAAACTGTCCGCTATTTCACTGACTACATACGACTTTCCTGTCCCTGCTGCGCCAATTAATAACATGCTGTGACCTTGCAATGCCATATCAAATGCATCTTTCTGCTTTTTGTTCATCGTGAATTTGTTTTTGCGTTTCGACTTACTACGGGAATCTTAAACCAGGCATATCTCCTTTTGGCAGTAAAGTTACAGGGAACCAACATTTCGACCAATGAAAATGCGCGATACATATTGACCACGTGACCTGATATGGCTGAGCATGACATGTTTGCAGAGCAGCGTCAGAAACATTTAGCAATATTCCATGCTAGGGCAGCGCTAGAACAGGAAGCGCAATTGCAAACCGTGAGATAAACATTATTCTTTCCAACCGCTAAGCGTTTTATGGGGAAATCTGTGCAGAAC
>JAULCE010046221.1:0-13510 GCA_032359355.1 Macoma nasuta | reverse complement strand
AAACCGAATCTGCAATTTTCTCTATATAAATTGACTTTCGTGCTTTTGAAGGATCTCCCTTTTACAAAATTAAGGTATATTCAAACGTTTTTTTTCATAATGTTGTGAAATTGAGTTTTAAAGAGCACCGAAATGTGTTTTATTTACATTTACCAACCATGATTACTAAATACAGTAGTTTGAAACGTACTGAATGACATATACTAAATTTGCAATATTTGTATTGTAGCTCTTGAGAACCTTATGATCAGGCACAGCATTCACCAAGTGTCTCGAGTCGAGATCTTGCTAAAATTAAAATATTGACCTCAATTTTATTGCTACTGCGCTATAATTTTGTCTGCCTGTGGAAAAACGAAATGTTATACTAGCAGAAAAAATGTTAGTGCTGTGGCAATGAAATTGAAAGATATATCCATCATTGAAGTTTTGAGTTTGAGCAAGATCTGGACTCGAGGAGTCGCTTTGTGAAAGCCAGGCCTGTTATTCATAGTTTGTGGTTTCTCTCATTTTTGTTTCCTATAAAAATAATGTTGACCATGCGAGTTAAAGTCCAAATCTTGAAATGTGAGTCGTCGAGAGCCACGACTCATTTTGTTATAAATGTGAAGTGCTGACTTCGATTCCTTGAAATTGCCAAGCCTACACACATTTCCTGTACTAAAAATAGCGTTTCACTATGTTAACACCGATTGTTCACTGTCTTTAAACAAGATAAAAAGACCATTCAGATCATCCAACAAATAGACGAACACGTTCATTGAGCCCAAACAGTTTTCCAAAACAGAAACAGATCATACTTTGCATTTGTAGCAGTCCTTTTCTGGTGCTTTGAAATATGTTGTCAACAATGTAGATTGTTTACATTACGATTTCAAAGATACATTTTAAAGCTGCCCTCCATTCATCTGATTAAAACAAAGGTTAACCCCGCCCACACATGGAAGGGCATCGTCATTTCGAACGACTTAACACGATAGGAATACCACATGTTGAAAATGATTAAAATCATAAGTAATATTGATGTTTTTTCTGGTTTGTCGTTGATTGTATTCGGAAGAAAACAAATGAACGTTTATAAAGATATTGGAATGTAAGTATTATTGTGGCCGAAAACATTTTGTTTAACATGCTTTCTCACTATCGAGACACTTTTGAGTTAAACCAGTGCTTTTGTTTTATGACGTTGTAGAAACGGATGATATAATACTCTTTATCACATAACTGATCGCATGACAGTGACTTAAACCCATTGCATAAATATCGTACGACACTCTAGTCAAATTACATAAATATTTAAATTAAACTTGAAACTGGTCGATAAACACGCTCAAACGCCTAGCGAGGAACCACCTGCTGACGTTGCGAATGACGTCGTTGTATTCAGGGCGTTGTTATGACGTCGCGTTCTTATTCCCGCTTTTACGGCAAAAACCTATACGGAGGAGGCTATGTCTATTGTGTATAACTGTGAACTTTTTTCGAAAATTCCTCTTTATGTGATAAAAAGAATCTTACATTCGTGTTTATTCCATATCATTTTTATGAAACTCGTTGACTAAAACCATATGACACTCGCCAAGGCTCGTGTCATATGTTTTTTAGTCAACTCGTTTCATAAAAATGATATGGAATACACACTCATGTAAGATCCTCTATATACAATAATGAGTCACCGGCTGGATAAATGGCCATTACGGCTCTGTAACGTATGTAGACCCAGATCTGCCGCCGCGTCTTCGAAACTTGTTGAAGGAAGTTGTGGTTTGATTTTATAATATGTGAACAGTATATAACCTGAACCAACGGCGCCTTTTAACGCTACGTCAGTTCAAGGTCTTCACAACTTGCAATGCCGTAATGGCCCTTTTCCCAGACGGCGGTCCTCATGTATGTCATGTCATGTCATGTGCTGTACGTTCTAACCATCAGCACGCGGAGCCGATTTTCAAAGTTGTTTTCAGAATTTTTATATTTTATTTTTAATTACCCTTTCTTCATAAAAATATCTAAATTTTGACTCCACTCCTTTAGACTATCAACTAGTTTATTATACTAAGCATGTAGATAAAACAAATATGTTTCATGACAGACAGCTGAGACGTATGTCCAACAGTAAAATAGCATTTGTTTTAGATCAGACGAGCTCGTCTGATCTAAAACAAATACTATTTTATTGTCGGACATACGTCTCAGCTGTCTGTTTGGTCATTCGTCATAACCCTTACCTCCACAGAACCGCCTTTCAGCGCCTTTGCAACTGATTTCTATTGAAAACGTTGTAGGAAATGAAGCATTTGCCTGTAACGAGCTAATTCTCCATTTCCTACAATTATTTCAATTTTTTTCTTCTACATTTAGCTTATAGAGGAAAGGGATAATCAAAACCCGGCGACGTTGACGTTGACGTAATACGGAACATCAACCGATGATCCCTGGCTTGATTTTGGAGCATGATAAGGGCCCGTTGTCTAACTAGCTTATTTGCATAGTTATTCCATTGATAAAATACGGTATTTATAACAGGACTTTATAGATGTTAAAGATGCTCATTAATGATATACATATTATCCCCCAGACGTGTAGAACAGTTACTGTTTACGTCTAGTGAACTAATATTGTTGAAAAGCAGGACAATGCCTCTATGGTGGTCAATTAGCGGTCTGAAAATACACGCGCAGTGGGCATCTTTAAACACATTCATGCCATTATCACCGATTAGTGATTAACCCGTTCACTGCCCTACCATGAGTGTAATACATGTAACAAAGGCACACAAAAAACGTTCCTTGCCTTTTTAACCAATGAGATAGAAGTATTTTTGAAAAAAATTCCAATTCTGCTTCCTGGAGGAGGGCGTTAGAAGTATAGAAGTAAATAAAAGAAGAAACAACCATATCAAAATTGCATCAAGAACAAGCTTTCGTTTTGATGTAAAAAATCATACTAGGCTTGTTCCTCCATTACAAGAAAAGGAAGTATTTATAGGCAAACATTTAGAACTTGTAGAAAATAAATGGGTCAAACTAATGTAGCATTTGGTTAAACAAAAGAACCGTTATTTGCTAGATGGTGTTCTTCTAACAATATTTACAAAAATCATAACAGACGAAGACAACTTATGCAACGTTGCCTTTATTCTGACGTCAAGTCATTTTTAGATGTAAAACAGGTAGAAACGTTTGACGAGGCAGCTCGTTTGGCTGATGACTATGCTCTTACCCACACGGTTTTATTTGTGAATAAAACAAAACTAACATTCTCACACAGTAATCTAAAGTAAATTTCACTTATTATTCTAGTCAGCACAGTCAGCCTAGTGCACCTAGACAAAAATCGTTAAAAGACACGCAAGGTCAAAATCCCTTATGTCAACCTACATGTAGCTATTGTAAGAAACCTGGTCACCTTATTTCAGAGTGCTTAACATTAAAAAAGAAGCAAAAACAACAATGTGAAAACGTACCTACATGTCTCACCACTTTAATGCTTAAACCCCAGTCTTGTAACTGTCAATGCTACAGAACACAAGTCTTATTATATTATGGCGAATAATGAACCATTCCTTTCAGATAGTTTTGTGCCACTTACAGGTAATGCTTGAACTCTTACCCCTACTAAGATATTAAAAGATACAGGAACTTCTCAATCTATTATGTTTCGCAGAAACTAACTTTTTCTAAAACGACTTCTTCGGGGGCTAGTGAGCAGAGTGTGAAAATGTTTATGTCCCTCTCCATGATATTCAATTAATGGTGTCGATCGATTGCTGGGCAATGACTTAGCTTGTTGTGGTTAATCCACTTGTAATTGACACACCAAATATGGATCGGACAACTGACCCTATTGTGCACTTACTCGAGCGTTGACCCAGAAAGTCATTCAGAATTAACATTATTCTGATGATGACTTATCTGATACTTGCATAGGTCAAATGTTTTGATAGAGCTAAAATACGACCTACCCCTAGTCTGTGTGAATCTGCTAGACTTGTTAATGTCTGACCAGTCACCGGACGACTCAAAAGACCAAAGTTATGACTCACTGTCAATGTCACATCTTATCCAGGAGCAACAGAATGAACCTGAGATTTTGAGACTTTTCCAAAGGAATTGAAATGAAGATGAAACTTCACAAGACCAAGTCCAAAACTGGGATTTTAATGAAAAAATAGTGACCGCCCGTTGTTTTAACTAATGATGAGTGTGCTTTGCCAAACCAAATTGTGGTCTCAAAGACATATCGCAAAAAAGTACTCAGTTTTTCTAATGCAACACCCATGTCATGTCATTTCATGAACATGCTTTTCTAGAAGTTTTGAAAGAGTAGGTAGAATAGAGATTGGTCATTAATTGTTGACGTTTGATATTAAACCAGTTTTAAATAAGGGACTAACTTTAGCCGATTTCCATAAATCTGGAAATATACTTGGGTTATGCTAAGATTTATCAGGTAATGAATGGCAGGGTATATAACATTAGCTGCCAGTTTTAATAATCTTGGACCGAGGTCATCAAGTTCAGAAGACTTCGAGACATCAAGGTTTAAAAGTAGCTTACGAACTGTTTCTTTATCTATCAACGGAATATTGAAAAAACATAAGTTTTGGTACACGTTGATTTACAAAACAATCAACAACATCAAAGTCTGAGGAAGGAATCGCTTCTTTTAAGTTCTCGGCAATGTTTTTAAAAATTGTATTGAATTCATTGGACATTCTCACTGAGTCATTTGCTCCCACCTCATCTATTGTTAAACTTCCAATAGAGCACCTGTCTTTATTGGGTTTTCAGTGAAAGCCATACTTATGAACACACCAGTTCTCTAAGCATCAGACGTTGACAAACCTTCAAAATTGGCAGTGGTTGGTAGTGACATCGGTGCTTGAGCTGTACTAGTGCAAGAGGACAACAATGGAGTTGAACATCCAGTTTGTTACTTTTCTAAATAGTTTAACAAACATCAAAACAACTATTCAACGATAGAAAAAGAGTGTCTTGCACTTATTCCTGCAATTTAACACGTTGAAGGTTTTTTAACTTTTCTAGTGACACCCATTGTTGTATTCAGTGACCACAATCCCCTCGTTTTCCTACACAAACTCAAAAACAAAAATCAAAGATTGCTGAGGTGGAGTTTATTGTCGCAATCGTATGATATTGGAATAAAACGCATAAAAATGAAATACAATGGCCGTATTCGACTGGCGGTTTTTGTTGTCAACGAAAAGGTGGCGAAGCAAATGTGCAATATAAATTGTGTCGTTATCGACGAATATGTATAGATTCTAAACGAAATGTTCTGTGTTCGGCAATGCATAAGTAATATCAAAAGATTCATAAAGAATATTGGTCACTACAACAAATGTGATATCCAGTCTAAATAAAGTTAGTATAACTCATATAATTTACGAATTAGGTCTGCCACCTTTTCGTTGACAACGAAAATCCCAGTCGAATACGGCCATTGAGATTCCCGGTGCTCTTTCCCATGTTTGAATGTTTTGAATTAGCAGAAGGAGCATTTTACATATAAATGCTATATTTTGTCTGAAAGTATGCAATTGTTGATTCTATATGTGTCATTCATTTAGTGTTTGATGCATATTAAGCTATTTAAATTTTGTATTTGCTTACGTACGTGTGTAATTGTAATATTTCCCCAACATAAATTGTTTTAGTATTCACTAAAGAAAGGGGGAAGAGTTATGTAAAATATTTGTGGATTACATGATTTTAGGAAGTGTGGAGATTCAATCTAATTATGCTCATGAACATTCAATAACCGGATTAGGAATTTAAGAAGGACATTAATAGGTTCAGAACAATTGATGATATTGTTAGCTGTTATTCAAATATTAAGACTTTGTTTCAACTTTGTAATTTGGATTCAATACATTTTGTAAAGTTTGTAGCTGGCATTGTCCTTCTCATTATGCTTGGCTCGAAACAGTAGCTTAATACAGTTTGAAAAATAATAGAGAAAGCTCCCATGGTAGCTTTCTGCATTACATTTGATCTAGATTAAGCTATCACATTTCTTAAGGAATAGCTTTGCTTCTTCATTGAGTAGGCGCAATACAGGGGTTTCATTGTAATTCTATATTTTCGACAATCGAGAGCACTTGTCGATGATTGAGTTAACTATTTGGCTACGATTCCCGACACCACATTCTATTACTTGTGTCGCGATCTCTGGAGAGAGTCTAAGTTTGAATCATGGTTCATAGTATATAACACTGCTGAATAGATGTTTATGAATATCTGCGACATCTAATCAGACTCATTGCGTCTGACCAATTCATCAGAAACAGCTGATTCAAATATCACATTCATGCTTAATTGATTTTGTATTTTGCGTGCCAGCTTGGTATAATGATATTGCCATGGTTATGTACATTTTATTGCCTTAAACTCAGTACCAAGGAGTGTGCTCGTAGCAAACCAAACTCCCTACAATACGTATCATATGGACTTTACAAACTATTTGAATATTGTTTTATGTTGGAGATAATTTTAAACAGGTCGGCTACATGTATAAAAGTGCATCGACTAGATGTGTTGTGTCTTTCGAACAGTCAACCGATTTCAAGAATGGCAACAACAACTTGTTTTTGTCTGCTTGTTTTTTTCTTTGAAACCACAATTAACAGTGTAATGTTATCTCTAAACTGGAAACTTTTGAGTAATATTAAACAAATAACCGCGCATGCGGGGATGTTCGCGTTCGCATCCACGAAGCTAAATAAAACAATATTTTGTTTTATTAAGATTTTAGTTTCGATTTAAGCATGTGTTCGACTTTATAGCGATATTGAGGATCGACTGTAATAGCTCCGAATTAAGATTATCGTCAATGCATCAACTGGGTTAATATGAAATGTCAAACATTTATTTCATTTACATCACCAAGTTTTGTGAGCGAAGTATGTCAGACCTGTTAAGTTGCATGCAGTCTAATTCCGGGACTGTCGTGATTTATTCACCCACGGGAATTCCATTTTAATATGGACGGAATACATTTACCCTTAACCCCTTGCAACAAGAGTCGTTTGCCCGAATTCCCGTCTGCTTGATTTTCTTAGAATTGTCCAATATTCTTCAAATTTGCTGAGCCTGTTGCATGGGTATAAAACAGAATTTATCCTGATCAGACGCCGAATAAATCGGTGTCAGATCTGGATCCAAGCTGTTTTCTAACACAATCATCGCGACTACAGTCTTGAATATCTGGATAATCGTTTAATGGACGGAATATATTAACGCTCCTAGCCCTCTCAATTCTCTATGCCATAATTTACAGGACATGTAATTTAATACTTTGGCGTTAGTTGATAGAGATATCGGTCAACCGGAAATTGAAGACGTGAACGTCTTTGAATTGGTTCAGATTCATCACACAAATGAACGGATATGCGCGGCGCCAGTAGTTTAGTCCTTTAGCGACTCTTACAGGCATAGCCGAACTGACCCTGCTTTCATTACATTGTAAGATCATTTTCATACACAATTTTTCTACATTAGATATGTATTTCAATTTTATTGCCACTGCACTAAAATTTTGACTGCCAGTGAAACATTCCACTAGCAGTAAAAATTAAAATGCAGTAGCAGTAAAATTGAGGAAAATATCTGTGATTGAAATGTTTAGTTTGAGCATAATCTCGACTCGAGATGCGAGATGTTGATTGTAAGCCCGGGTCTGATTCTTCTGGCACAGACGGGCAACAGGGTACATGTACAGCCACAGAACCTCCGCACGTCAGCCGGAAGACTCCCTCACATGACAATCCGCGCCGGCGCATGGCCGGGTCGAGCACAAACGGTGAGAGGCTAAATGATTGTGAGTCGAGGACTGTAACCTATTGGTCATGGTTGTCCACGAGGTCGTTCGTAAGCTTCTATACTACATGTATGATTGGTCCCCATTTGGATAAAAGGCTCTTATGTAATTGGAATTTCTGTAGACACAGATATGCCACCGCGATTTCTTATTAGGGAACGTGTTGTGTGGGAACTTGTTGAAGACAGTGGTATATTGACTATATACTCTGCAAACAGTATAAAACCTGAACCAACGCCGTTCTTCCAACGCATTGTCGGATCAAAGTCTTCACAGTTTTCAATGCAATTAGGACCCTTTCCCAGAGTTCAGATTCTACACCTTCAGAATATTAATCAACTAATTTATTATTACAAGCATGAAGATGAAGCAATTATATTCCATGGCAGACAACTAAGACTTAAGCCCAACAGTAAAACAGTGCATATTTAGAATCAGACAGCTCCTTGTGTTATTTGTCATAAAACCCCGACAACGTTGAGGTCATACGGAACGTCAACCGATGATCCGTAGTTTGGCCTATGAGCGTGATTATCGCAAGCTAGCTTATTTGCATAGTCATTCCACTAGTAAAATACAATATTTAAAGCACGGCTTTATAGGTATACATATTTCCCAACGGGACGTGTTGAACAATTGTTTGTAACGTCTGTTGACAAGCAGGACGATGCCAATACGGTGGTTCAATTAGCGGTCTGAAAATGCACACGGAGTTTGCGTCTTTGAACACTACATGTCATTAACACCTATAGATGTTTAAGATGCTTACTGATGTGATAAATAATACCCCAAAGAAGTTTTGAACAGTTATTGTTAATGTCTAGTGAACTAATACTGTTGACAAACAGGACAATGCCATTATGGTGTTTCGATTAGCGGTCTTAAAATGCACACGGAGTATGCGTCATTGAACACCTACGTGTCATTAACACCTATACGTGTTTAACCTTCCTTTGTTAACCAAAGACAACAGTATTTTTTCACAACAATTCCAGTTCTATTTCATGAAAAAAAAACTAAAACGTTAAGACTTCTTAAATACCCGAAGTGCTTAATTTATTATTTCTGTGTTCATATAAATCTTCAGTTTTCCTCTTAAACTTTTTCTACACACACACACGCGCTTTTTAGCAGATCTATATCTGATGATTATTGAAAACATGGCAGGGAATGGAACATTGTTTTCAAAATACAATTCTAAATGGCAGATTTCTGTTGGCTGGATTTTAATATATTTCATCAGATTCTATCCTCCTGAATACGAAGCACAATAACGATTTAATTTTAACTCACGTAAGTTTAATTTTCAAAAAATGTGATGCCTTGCTTTTTTACGAACATCCATGATGTTTTCTCTAAAAGTGCTGCTAAAATGGCACTTCAGTGTTTTAACCGTTTCCTCCGAAGAAGCGCATTTAGCGCCCCTGTTACTGACAACTATTGGAAAAATTGTAGAGAATTTCCTACAATAATTTCAATACAATTCAATACTGGCATTATTATTTTGCCTAGATTTTACATTTTTGATCAGATTCTTTCCTTGTGGATTATTTTACATATATATCATGTGAAGAAAACAGTTTCACAGCTTATCCCGAACCAAAGTGTCATTTACAAACAGCTAAGATCCGGATGAGACGCCGAGTAACTCGGCGCCTTTTCCGGATCCAAGCTGTATGACATTCGGCCATTATTTTTGCCAAACATGAATTTAATATGTGAAGTTTGAAAATGAAGCAGACGACATATTGCACATACGCATAATTATTTCCGATAGTGAAGAGGTTGAAAATAAAATAAACGTATTGATCGTGGGCGAGTTGGACATTTCTGACGCATGAAATCAGCGGTCAGCAGTTCATCGCCATATTTGACTTATATTACGACTTTAATCAGGGTAGTCCCTGATCACACGCTGCTTAAGAAGGCGGCGTTTGATCAGAGACGTATCTTTTTGCAACAATAATTAGCCCGAATATTAGGGTATCGGAAAAGCCAAAAATTATTATTAAGCTATTCATTCCAAAACCAATTACAGCCGACAATTTTAAATTTAGATTAAACTAATAATGAAACAGAACATGTTCAAAAATAATTCAGCTTACTAACACAACAAGGAAAACAAAGGACCTGAAGCGACTTCTGATATATACGTGTATATACGTTTGAATAATCACCTCAAACGTGTATTGCTGACTAAAGGTTACTTCAGGTGGTTTGGCATCTCAAGAGTTCTTGACGAACTTCCTTATTTAATCCGATTACGAACTAACGCAAAATATATTGCAAAAATATTATGTACATCTAACTGAGAGTACTACACAAATTGTCTTTATTGATGTCACGAGAAGGATGCCACGAGTCCACGAGAAAGTGTTCATTGATGCAATAGACAAATTTAGGATGGAGATAGGTGTCTGCTGACATTCCTGTCTCAGCTCAATAGTTGTTCAACCTATTGTCTGGATGCATAACAATTTCATAGGCGGATTCAGGCGGGGGCGGACCCGGCGCGCGCCCCCCTCTAAAAGTGTCCATGTATTTGGTAAAACCGTTTGGAAAATAGTGCAGAACTCTTAAAATATGAAGAATTTTCGAGGATAGCATAGATCTACATCTAATCAATACTTAATGATTCCATAAACTGTAGATGTATCAAATAACCGACTGTCTATGACAGTCGGTAATTTGATACATCTACAGTTTATTACCCAGTGTACTCACTCGGTGAGAGGTAGAAACCAGTTCAGAACCTACGCCCCCTCTAGCGAAAAGAGCACTTCCCCCTCTATCTAATAATCCTAGATCCGCCACTGGTTTCACTAAACCAGACTTTTCTAAGCGGTATCTTATACAGTCACCCTTTCAGGCAAACCCATAAAAAAATGTCGTGTCACCAGATATCATAATTATCGTTTTGTTATTCTAACCCATTCAGTCATATGTTATTTCTAGATTCATCTACAATGGAAGCCTCTGGTGGAAAAGAATGACATATATGAAAGAGAATAATTTCAATTTTCCTAATGATTTTTTTAAAACATTGTGGGTAATTGAGTGTTTGCTCTTCACGAGCACATGCTACATTTGCCACTATGTTTTCAAAACGCATCTGCTACAACAATCAGAACACATCAGCTTAATTCGTAGACACAGCTTACCCAGAAGATAGCCGAGGCTTTCCGAATTATGCTGCAAATTAACCCTCTACTCGGCATGCTATTTTCAGACGTATACATCGTGTAAGAATCTAATGAAAACTGTGGACAGCTGAGAGCAAGGAAGATTTTATTTTTTGAAAATATTTTGAGAAATGAAGCATTTGCTCATCATGAGCAAATGCTTCATTTCTCATAATATCTTAAAAGAAACTTCACGTCTCTCAAAGTTTTCAAAAGTCATCTGAAACACAGGTGCCAAAAGGAGCTTCTAAGGAATGAAGGGTTAAGGCGCCAAAGGTAGTTTCTGTGTGGGAATTCATGCATAGCTTCTGTTATGTTTGAACCAGGGGTTGATCTTGCTCAAACTAGTTCGCATATCATTCAGTATGGTTTGGAATTTTGTTGTGTATCGTAATGTGTCTGTTTGTCTGTGTTGTTTTAAGGATGTTTCCTCCTGAAGTGTTTACTCCTGTTAAACCCTTTACTCCATATTCTATTTTAGACTCATTCAAATTGAAAGTATATGAAGAATTGAAGAATATCTAGAAGGAAAAAAAACCAATTTTGTATTGCTTTGAAAGCATTGAGGAAGTGGAACATTTGCTCATTATTTTCAAAGGATATCTTCTTCTACAGAGAGAGAGTTCAAAGGGCGTGGAGTGGAGTAAAGGGTTAATAGTATCACGTGAATATTTCTTTATGTTTTTGTTGATTTTTGATGTAATTTATTTACAAATCATATAATGATTCTATTCAAGAAATCAATAAATTATAGCTACAAAACAAAGTGAAGTTTTATTATTAATTATTCGCCAAAACAATGAATATTATCACATATGTATTGTTCGTTCTCCAAGAAAAACGTACTGCCCTTAAGATGTCGTGTGTGTCTAGACTACATATTGTTGGCTCTGTTCTAAATTACTTTGAAAGATTGTTTCAATCAGAATTAAACCGCCGCATTGGCTCAGTGGTAGAGCAATGTTGTAGAATATGTACACCAGTTTCTCATAAACAGCGTAGTTTATCGCTCACCTCTGAAACGGGTTACGCAATATAGATAAAGGTTTCATATACACTAAGTCAAGATATCTCAATATCTAGCCAAAATGGAAGAAAAGAGATATTTAAGAGTACAAACACAACCTGGTGACCGTTTTTCTTTAGATGCAATTAGACTTTGATATGAAATTAATGTGATGGTGTTTGGGAAGATTATTTTTTCAATTATCAAACGAAACATAATTTGAAATTGAAATCGAACACTTGACGACTTTTGAGATGTGTATTTTCATCTAAGTGTATTACAATATGAAGACAAATATTCCGATCATTGACTCCCCAGCTTTGGCAAAAATATAGACAAGCAACGAAACAGGTATTATATAATTCAAGAAAGGTATCTCTGAAATTAATTTGAAACTGGAGAGTTGTTATTGATGATACACGCCAAGCAATTATTGACATAGAAACATGTTTTCATTTTTTAATTACCATCTAACCAGTAGTATAAAAATTTAAAAGAAACTAAACATATGTTAAAAAAGCGAGTAAATAAAATAAACACTTGAGCATAAACTCAGATTAGTTAAATCCGTTAATCAGAGAATATTTTGAGATGAAAAAGAACCAAGATTGAGCAGACATTTGTCGGATGATATGAAGGTTACATACAGGACTATGTTGAAGTCATCGAAAACTATTCACAATTCGTCCCTGGTCACATGTGTAGGCTGGTCAATAAAGCCTTGTCGTGGCGATTCGTTGCCATGTTTTTTTACATTTTCCGCCACGGACCAATTTGAGTCCTGCAACACAAGTTCAAATCGCTTCGCCTCGATTCCAATGATGTCCGTCATTTCCGCTTCCTGTTTACTTCCTGCGCGATTGTCTCCCGGCAGTTGATAGCGGAACTCCGAGTTTATCGCAAAAAGGAACCTCAGTACATTCGTATAATTTAGGTGACCATTTGTATCGGTATCAAACTGTATAGCGTTGATGCGTTCAATGTTTTCATCTTGGAATACAACTACGTATAACGCTGGTGGAGATACAAAAAGTTCACCAAGACCAATTTGTTTAATATCCGTACTAGATGGTTTGACAAGATGTCCGAAGTGGAAGTATTTTTCGAATCGTAGTGATAAAGCCTTTATGAATGCTGGCGTCTCTTCTTCATCTGAAATATAGATAAAAAACGATAAGTTTTACCAGTTTTCGGTTAAAAGATCAAGCAGACGAGAATACAGCAGACTTTTAATTTGGGCGGCTGGTCCCGTTATCATCATGACTAAAGATTGAAAATCTAACCCACATGCTCATGTATTTTTTTGTCTCTGTTAAAAAGTTCCTTTCTACGTTTGTTCACACAAAAATCGCTCGTATTTGTATCACACAAACGAGAAATAACACAAGAATCGAATTGTAATCTTAATTGACGGATCGCCGACAACACGCTCGACCAATCAGATATCGCCGCTTATTAACGTCATTCCTGTGATGACGGA
>JAULCE010046110.1:0-13510 GCA_032359355.1 Macoma nasuta | reverse complement strand
AACTAAGTAATTTTTCGGGATTTAAGATAGTGTGTTAGCTATCTTAACTTTTAAGATAAAAATGACCGATTTAAGTAATTTTCCTAGTTATTTTGCTTTACTTAGTTAAAAACTAAGAAAAATCTTGAATACTTAGTGAAAATGTCGAAAACTAAGTTTTTTTTTATTTTCTTAGTTTTTTTCTCTCACTTAGATAAAAACTAAGAAAAAACTTAAAAACTTAGTTAAAATGCCTAAAACTATGTCAATATTGATTTTCTTAGTTTTATTTTTTACTTAGTTGGTTTCAGAATACCGCCCCTGGATTAGTATTCACTGAGCTTCAGTACACATGCAAACATTATTTATAAAAAAGCGCCAGACGGCCAAAACTAGCAAAATTCTACACCGATACCATATCACATATAAGTTGAAATTTAACCCTTTCTTCTCAGAAGCGATTATTTTCCCCTCTGTAACTGATGGCTATTGAAAGGAAAACATTGTAGAAAATGCAACGTTCGCTTGTAAAGAGCTAATGTTCGTTTGTTCAATGATTATAATACAACAAAACATGTCATTGTTTCTTTTGCTTAGAATTTCATATATTTAAAGATCATTCCTTTTCCTGTGGATAGGTTTAAACAAAGCTTTTAGATGAAGGGTTAGACTATAAAATCAGCATTATGCACTCAATATTAAAAACTCAATGACCGGCGTCATGACAAAAGGAAAACCAAATTGCAACCATAGAAAACAGCTCAGAGACTGATCAGGCCGGACACTGTTTATTGATCCTCGTGTCGTTATTCTCGTGAATTTTAAATAGCGGGGATCCTGATCAAATGCCGCGACAAGAATAACATTACTCGCAAAGTGCATTTGTCAGAGTAATCATTTCAGATTAAACTTTGTTATGCATGACTTTCGGGCAGTGGGCTTAAAAAAAGTAAATTTCAGTTTGGGATGGTTTTCACCTTTCTGGTAGGTCAGATAATATATTTACTGAGATAGAAAATGCTAGAGAACCTTCCCATATCGAGTCGAGTGTTTTGTTATCTCTGGACAAGACCCAATGATTTTGAAATTAATACTTTCTCTAATGTTCTATTGACGAAATACTTCCGAATTCAATTTTTGAATATTTTGAACTTGTACGACGTAGTGAAAGTGATGCAGACGATGAGAGTGTAGGAGTACTTTTTAAGTGTTAGTTACATGATGTAAAAGTGAACTGGAATCAGGCATATGGTACAGATATAAAACCTTGATTAACCCTTTTAATGCTCAAGTTTAAAATGGACTGTTCCAATTTGAAACATGACCAGATTATGTGAATTAATCGGGGTGAATTACATTTTATACTCATAAATGACACGCAAAGAAAACTTCTAATCAGAGGGCTCCTCAATGAGCCCTTTGATCTGTTTCTTCACTGTTTAAAAAGGCATTCAAACTCTTTTCCGGTTTAAAGTGGTTAAAATGGCGTGTCCAAAGGATTGCAATTGGACTGACAGATTAGCTACCCGGCGACTAACGTATATCCTAACAATTTACAAAGGCAATAAGGGCTCGGTAGCAAACCAGTTAGTGGGGGGAAATAAACCATAAAGCATAGATTGAATCATCTAAAAGTTATACCTGCAGGTTATAGCCATTACGATTTTGATAGTAATCGCCCTTTTAAATTACTGATACATATCTATACATATCTATATGCCGTGATGCATGTGACATCGGCTCATAAATGTCGGTGCCTGCTTGAAGGATTATGGGTACATTTGAAACTTATCCCTCAAATATTTGCATTTGTTCATATATCAATTACATCATACAAGTGTATATATATTTTATAGCAGATTATTGCGCAAAGTGTTTACTTTAGACTTATTCCGAAGTACATGTACTATAAAAATACAGAGCCGCCGATAATCTACTATAAAAATAATAAACCTATCAGAAGTATCATTTGCAATTACAATACAATTGTTTCAGATTGAAAGATTGAGGAAACTTTAACGAGCTGTGAGTGTGCATCCCTCTCCGGTTGACCATTTCATTTCTGGCAATTTTGACATCATCAAAAATAAACGTCTTCGGAATTTATTAATGGCCTGATATTAAGATTGTCTTCAGCTATCGATTTTTACTCTTGACGTGCTAATATGCAGAGGCTCTGCATATTTTTGTTATAAATAGAGTCTTCAAGAACACTCTGAGTTACACGCTCTTTCAGAATGGAAAAAGCAATGTGTTGGTATCATAGACAAACGTATTACTTTATATAGTTCCAACATATATCTTCTTCCGCTTAGAACTAGAACTTCATACCGCCATTTTAAGAAAGGATTTCAAGATCTACATTCTAAATATGTTTTTGTTCCCGCTGATAAGGCATTTTATATTGTGATCATCATATGACGATTACATTAAATTGATAATTTATATCAGGATATTATAAATACCAAATCATATATTTTGATTCAGACGTCTAAGCGTGTAATAATATCAAAACATGTTTCTGAGTGTGAACAACTAAAATTCGATGTGGAAATTGCACAACACAAGCTTCCATCAATGTACTGAATACCTTAACTTCATAAGAAACCATACAAAGCGCTTTTCATTGCAAACTCAAGCTATTGTACCACTATGTGAAAAGGCTTATCAGAATTCAGGAATTAATCTCTTTTGGTCAATTAAAAACTGTAATGAATTCTGTAAAAGAGAGATCCTTCAAAAGCACGAAAGTCAATTCATATAGAGAAAATTGCAGACTCGGTTTTATTGAGTCTGTTCATGAGTAGTAATCAAATTTGCAACACTACCCACGCCCCCTAGACTTAAGTAAACCACAATAGGTATTTAGCATCCACAATTAGCACCTATGACTTTTTTACACTTTATACTACTTTTCCACATGACCTTATTGAGGATAAAATTGCTCAATTAATTCAAAAGTCTTTTGAAAGAGAAAAACAAAATTTCTCTCGTGTAATACTTGCATTGATTTACAGATGAGCGAAATATGCGTTGCACTCTATGGACTTGCTTCGAAGTTTGTGAAACACTCATATTTCTTCTAGATAACATTTGTGTACGTTATGGGAATGCCACGTATCGTCGTTATTGGTATTTCTATGGGTACGAACTGTGCACCACTTGTCGCGGACTTGTTTCTGTACTACTATGAGAGATATTTCATGTTATGTTTAAACCTGGATTCACAGGCAGATATAATCAATGCTTTTAATGATACATCTCGATATTTGGATGAAATATTTAACATAATTAACCCCTACATTGAAACAATGCGAACTTATATTTACTCTAAAGAATTTTAAATGAATAAAGCTAACAGTTCAAATATTTCAGTAGCCTGTCTTGATTTAGATATTTCAAATAATAGTGGCATTGTTTCTTCTAAAATCTATGATAAAAGAAATGACTTTAATTTTAAAATAGTTAAATACCCTCATCTTGATCAAGATGTTCCCCGTGATACATTCTACGGGGTTAACATTTCACAATTAATTTATTCGCTTCGCTAGGGCCTTTTCTTCCGTTGAAGATTTCAGTTATCGCAATCGTGTTTTTTTTCTAAAACGCTCCTCAAGCAAGAAACCAAGTATGACAAAAAAGGCGCTCCTGATACAAGGTATTTCACACCCTGAGTTTATGGTGATTTGATTTACAAGCTTCGGGAAATAGCTGGACAGGCCCATTATTACATTTTGTTTATAAAACGTATTACAAATTTCATTAAAAAGACTTATGGTTCAACAATATTTCAACGCACTTTAGTTTGGTGGTCAGCCCTTTTACAGTTGGTCGTCATGTTTCCCTCTTTGCTTGTGCGACGACAGAAAGGTCATAAAACTGGCAACGGAAGGAATATGTCGGATATTTGTATTGGACCCGTTCTGTCGTTTAAGCCCCTATTTGTATGTTTGCCACCGACCGTTCATATGTGTGTGTGTGCGTGTGTGCGTGTGCGTGTGTGCGTGTGTTTAAGCCCCTATTTGCATGTTTGCCACTGACCGTTCCAAGGTATGTGCGTGCGTGCGTGTTTGCGCGTGTGCGTATGCGTGTGCGTGTGCGTGTGCGTGTGCGTTTCCATTAAAATGAGCGAGTCCTCGATTTGATAGTTCCGGAAAGCCTACTTGCATACATTATACACAGTTTACTATGTCTGCTGCTGTCACGTGATGTGAGTGTGTAGGATCAGACCAATCAAAATAATATATTACTACTCTCAGAAAGTAGTTTGGTTCCCGCATTCTGACATTTCACTCATTCCGTCTGGCCAACAATGGCGGCGTCCAGTGATGGTCGCCTAAGCTGTAAACAGGTACGTTTAACAACAAACAATGCGGGTCACATTGATCAAACGTGGTTAAATGATGACGGTTATGTATATGTAAGACACTATAGATCTCTTTTTACGGATACCTTTTCGAACTAGGCCAGAATATGCTATTGTCCGGCACTGCCGTACCGAAACACATATTCGAACAAATAACATTCGGACGTTGGTATGCACATTTGTAGGAAAGTTAACTTTTTTAATTGCTTTACAGACTATTAGATCTAACAAAATGGTTATTATTGGATAATACGGAGAAAATTTGCGATCAAGTTATTTGAATTTACTAGATAATTCTTCGGAGGCCCTTGATACGTACCTGTCCTTGACTCGTAACAATTTACTTTCCGACATTCTTCTGACCTAAAGATCAGAAAGAGGCTAGGCCAAGACTGTTGTATTTATTAGGTTAAAGCCCCTTAATTTGTTCGATGTTCTCGTTTTGCTCCAAAACAGAGTAGTGAGAAAAGGTGACCGCTTTTTGTTGCAACATTGTAAAAATGAAGAGTAACTGACGCCAGTAAAATTGACACTTGTTAAAGTTAAACTGTATTTTGACATTTGCTTCAACATGTTTTCGAAGTTTTTTTATTTTGAAACAGGACTGAGTAACTAAATATGTATAGTTTTGGCCTTAGATCTTAATATTTTCCTGAACGCGCCAATGTTTGGGTGACGTCATAAGGTCAGTCTTAAATGGCTGATATTTGATATTTATTGTTTTAAAGAAATTAATTTGATGATTTTGCTGGAGGGATTATTTTGAAAAGACAAATATATTGTGATTGAAAAATAATGGATAAATAAGGTGAGTGTTATTTTTTTTAATAAATATCGATACATGTCCCCTGTTAAAGCATTTTCATGCTTTATCGTTAGGAGGACAACTCACTGGCACTCGAAAATAGTTGAATGTTTACAATTTCTCATCTGGGTGGCTTGGTGCAAAACTATTGTAACTCCTTCACAAAGTGAAGGAGTTACACTTGTTTCGCACCAAGCAATCGATCTGTTCATTACGCTTACAAGTGATGTAGAGTTTCTTAAAATGATGTGATCAGATATACCCCCACTTGTCTGTTCTAACTTTTTGTGTAGTTCACGAATGTCAATACCAAAAGTTTGCGCAGGAGGGATGTTCGCAAAGTAACTACTTTCTTACAGGTTTTCTGCCATATTTTACATTCATGTGCTTAGGTATCCCTGTGCTTGCAGTGTTTTAATGTACTTTTTTCCTGGTAAACTCAATGAAAGCATCATACTGTTACAGAATACATTCACAAAACAGCAAAATATGCCTAAACAGACCCATTCTTGGGCAGCCCATTTGTTTTATAGGGTAACATCACCATAATACAACTGGCCCTAAAAGAAAAATATTGCTGTAACAAATACGAACATGAAATAAGTTTTAAAATCAGATGCATAATAATGAAGATATAGCAAATTGAATGTGTGAATATGGGGCTGCCATCTCGGAAAAATGGGGGGGGGGGGGCTTTGTGACGTCATTTTGTCCTCATTGATATGCAAAACTGCAATAACTCAAACGATTATCATCTAAATTTGAAATTGTCAATACAAATCAAATATTTGGAACTCGAGAATTAAGTATACAATACTCATATGTTCTAATATGGCAAAATTTGACTTGCTATTTTATAAAAAAAGGGTAAAGTTTCACTTTAAAAAGTGGGCGTGATCTTATTTGCATATCATTTACATAATTTTGGAAATTTCAAACTGTCATAACTTCTTTAAACATTATCTGATTTTCAAAATTCTTTGACAGTTGAAATGATTGCAACAGACTCTTTATTTTAAGATCAACTTGTATTTGGGTGATGGTTTCTTTTTAAAGAGCAGCAATCAACACTAGGTTTTCAAAATACATTTTGCTCTAAAGACAGCTTACCATGATTTCTGAAAGGTAAACAACTCATTTTCACTAACAAATAAGTGTAAATACATCAGATTTAATTTGTTAGTCATTTCAATGCATGTGTGTAATTAATTTAACCCTGATTATAAGTTGTTTGAAAGACCCTTACTCTCAGGATCACCGAAATAGGTGACATCACTGGACTTGTTGTTGTTGCATGGTGGTGGTGGTGGAAATTATTCGAGATCGTTGTTGCATGATTTGTTCAAATTTAGGATAAGAGTATCTATGTGATGAAATTATTTCTGCTGCATATAAATTACTCCCATTATTATAATGAGACCTCTGGTGTACCAAGATAACAATATTTATAGCTGCTATCAGTATGAAGTAGACAAAAGCGAAAATAGCTCAATTTTAAATGAAGTTTAATTAGTAGGATTACACCTGAGTTCAACTAATAAGACTAGTGAAAATTGAGTTACTTTCTGTTTGGTCTGTTTTGTCATGGGCTGGTTATCCTTTAGATGGTATGTTTTAGTTCCAGACCAGTCACTGCCGCTCTTAGACGGAGCTTCAATGGGCTTCAATGTTTATCATTTTCTTGAATGGAGTCTGATGGGACTTCAATGTTTGTCATATATTGATTATTATTCACATGATAACTTCGGGTTCCGGATCAGGCACTGCCTTTCTTGGACAGAATCTGACCTTGGACTTCAATGTTTGTCACATATTTAACATAATAACTTTGGATTCCAGTTCGGCCGCTGCCTTTCCTAGGCGAAGCCTGATCTGGAACTTCGATGTTTGTTATATGGGCCGCGTCACGCGAAAAGGGGCACTAGGACATAGCAAACACTGACGTGGCGGCTGGTCAGGGTCTGCACTGTTTGCAATCTTAGAGGACATCCCATGCTACCTTTAAATGAAACAGATTGGTAATTTTCGCGACTAGATGCTGGAATAATAGCGATGAAAAAGAGCTGAGTCAGCGCTTGTTTGCTATGTCCGAGTGCTCCTTTTCGCGTGACGTGGCCCATATATTGATTAGTAATCACATGACAGCTTTAGGTGGCGGATCGGCAGCTTTCTTTCTCAGATGGAATGCCGATCCGGGACTTCAATGTTTGTCATATATTTGTCGTAGACTGATTATTTCTAATATGTTAACTTTAGGTTCCAGATCAACCGCCGCCTTTCTTAGGCGGAGCCTGATCTGGGACTTCAATGTTTGTCATATATTTGTCATACACTGATTATTATTTAAATGATAATTTTAAGTTCCGGATCAAGCGCTGCCTTTCTTAGACGAAGCCTGATCTGTGACTTCAATATTTGTCATAAACTGATTATCACTTGCATGTTAACTTAAGGTTCAATATCAGCGACTGCCTTTCTTAGGCGGAACTGGTCTAGGACTTCAATGCTTGTCATGTGGTGATTATTTATGTGATTACTAGGTTTCGGATCAGCCGCTGTTTTTTCTTAGATGGAGTCTGATCAGGAAACTTCAATGTTTGTCATATATTTGTCATACACTGATTATTATTTACACGATAATTGTAAGTTCAAGATCAGCCGCTGCCTTTCTTAGACAGAGCCTGATCTGGGACATCAATATTTGTCATATACTGATTATCACTTACATGTTAACTTGAAGTTCCAGATCAGCCGCTGTCTTTTTTAGGCGGAGCCTGGTCTGGGACTTCAATGCTTATCATATGGTAATTATTTATGTGATAACTTTAGCTTTCGGATCAACCGCTGTTTTTCTAAGATCGAGTCTGATCGGGGACTTCATTGGATCACACGGATTATTATTTACATTTAATTCCAGACCTGCCACTGCCGATCCTAGAGGGAGTCTGGTCTGGGACTTCAATGTTTGTCATAGATTGATTATTATTTGCGGAACCTGAGATGTTGATTGTTATTTTCATGTTAACTTTTAGTTCCGGATCAGCCGCTGCCTTTCTTAGACAAAGTCTGATCTCGGACTTCAATATTTGTCACTGTATACACACTTATATTTGTTGATTATTAAATGTTAAACATCTCATAGATGACTAACAATTGCATACACTTGATATCTCTTCATGCTCAAGGGCTAAGGGATAAGGCTAAGCGTTTAAGATTAGATCAGTGGCTATTGCAACAAAAAGCAGATATGATATTACTACAAGAAACACATCTCACGAATGAATTTGTTAACTTTCTGCAAGACGGATTTGCAGAGTGTAATCTCTATCATTCATTTGGTAAATCTAATTGCAAAGGTGTTTCAATTATGATACGAAAACATTTGGAAGTTAATTGTATTGATTCAAATTATGACGATAGTGGCGATTTTGTCTTATAAATATTGACACATGCAATAATACTTTCTCTTTATTAGATATTTATGCCCCAAATGATTTAAAAATGAAAAATGCTTTTTTTGATACTATGTGTAAATTACTTATGGACAACTCCCTAGGTGTAAAGATTATAGGTGGAAATTTTAACGAAATAAACGAGTTAGTGGATAGAATAAGTCGTTCGAAAAGACAACCGCAAATATATCAAAGTTTGGCAAAATTGAGAAAAGATAATAACTTAATTGACATATGGAGGAATCTAATTGAATCTAAAAAAGCAATGCACATGGAGAAGGAAAAAGGGTGTAGATAAAAGTCGTATTGAGTTTTTGTTGATTGATTCAAATATAATTCCGCTTGTATTATCTACAGATATACGACCAGCAGTAATACACTCGACAGGTCATTTAGCTATCTCACTTAAAATAAAATCCCCATTAAAACAAGGACCAGGATTCTGGAAACGTAATAACCAGATCCTAGAAAATGATAATTACTGCAAACTAATAATAGATACCATCATACAATGTAAAGACTTAAGTATTTGTTACTCGATGAAATGGGAAATTTGTAAACATGAAATTAAAGAAAGGTCAATTATTTACTCAAAAAATAAATCAAGAGAAAGACATAACAGGCTACACGCATTAGAAAAAACAATTAAAAACTATTTTAAATAAGGAAAATGTGAACGAAGCACGGGTGACAGAAATTGAAAACGAAATAAAAACTATATACGACTTAAAAGAAAATGGAGCACAAATAAGATCTAGAATAAAATTCTTTGAAGAAGGTGAAAAAAATACGAAATCTCGAAAAGTCAAGACAAACTAGAAAAACAATTTCATTATTGATAGTTAAAGGAAAACGACTAACGAACATTGAAGAAATCCTTAATGCAGAATATAATTTTATGAAGACCTTTATACAGCAAGACGTAGTGAAAACACTGAGCAATATCTAAATAAAACATCACTTGAAAACAAATTATCGGCAAAAGAAGCAAGCATTTGTGAAGGTTCTATAACATTAATCGAATGTTCGGAGTCCTTAGGCGGAATGACATGACATAAAAGTCAAGGGGCCGCTTTCACAAAGCTTCTTAGTAAAATCTTAAACTTAAGTGAACATTTCAAACGCAGATTTCCGATTTATTTTCAATTATATTTCAATGAAACTTTGCATGCTTGTGAAAAACTATGTTTTGCACAAGTATGCAAAGTTTCATTGAAGTATTGTAGATAAAAAGGAGAAAACTGCATTTGAAATTTTCACTTAAGTTTAAGATTTTACTAAGAAGCTTTGTGAAACCGGCCCCAGGTTTAGATGGCTTAACAGTGGAAGTTTACAATTAGTTTTGGCCTCATTTAACATCGCTACTTTTAAATTCATTCATTGACAGCCTTAACAATGGGGAATTACCGCGATCCCAAAAGCAATGTGTGTTTTCTTTGCTATATAAGAAAGGTGATCCAGAAAACATGGAAAATTGGAGGCCGATCTCACTATAAGATATTGATTATAAAATTTTAGCAAGAGTACCAGCGCAACATATTCAAAAAGTATTACCTAAAATAATAAGTTTAGACCAACAAGGCTTTATAAAAAATAGATACATAGGCTACAATATAAGACAAATACAATACATTATTGATTATACAGAGGCCTTGAATATAGATGGTGTGATGCTCTTTCTAGATTTTAAAAAAGCATTTGATACGGTCGAATGGGATTTTATGTTCAAAATTTTAAACAAATTTGGCTTCAAACCTGATTTTATTAATTGGGTAGATATACTTTATAAAAACATAAGTTCGTCTGTTATGAATAATGGTTGGCAATCTAATTTTTTCAGAGTTTCACGTGGAATCAGACAAGGATGTCCACTCTCAGCTCTGCTCTTCATTATTGTTGCAGAATGCTTAGCAAACAAAATTAGACAATGCGATTATTTAAAAGGTATTGCGGTTACATATGGAGACAGTGCACGACACCTTAAAATAACTCAATTAGCGGATGATACAACCTTATTTTTAAAAGACATAAGTGAAATAGATATAGCTGTTAACATAGTAAATGAATTTGGACAATTTTCTGGGCTACGATTAAATACAAATAAAACGGAAGGACTTTTAATAGGAAAACTAAAACACAACAAAGAAATAATAGTAAACAACATAAAATTTGGCTCAAAAGTAAAAGCGCTTGGAACTTATTTTGGTACTAACAAACATGAATGTGAAGATTTAAATTGGTTAGAAAAAATAGAATCTTGTAACAAATTGATCAATAACTGGAATGAAAGCAATCTTATTATGTTTCGGGGAAACAATGATAAAGTCGCTTATCCCCCAAACATTTGCATTTTAAATTTAAACTAAACCTATTCCTAAAAATATAATAAAGCAGATGAACTCCTCGATACTTTTGCTTGGGAAAATGAAAGAAAACCTTAGAATAACTCAAAACGGATTAAGTCCTTATGCTCTAAGGAAGATGCAAACTGGAAAGTAATCCCACATTTTCAAAACCAATATGGCGAAAACGGCTTGACGTTTAAAGTGAACCTAGATTTGCCCTACTATAAAATATTCAATACCAACCTTTTATAAAGACATATAAGAACATTACTTTGAATTCAATAATTTAATTACGCATGTACAAGTCAAGAAATTTAATGATATAAGAACACACGTAATTTGGGGAAGTCGCTTTAACAAATATAATGGGAAATAGTTAATAATAGAATCATAGATAAACTCAGGACTTATTTTCATAAATGATATAATTGATGGCAATACTGAAGTTACAGAAACATTACTTGATAAACTAACCATAAAAAACAACTGGATCTCAGAAATATCAAACGTCAGGTTAAGCATACTAAAAAGTTGGAAGAAAATATTGAAATCTGAAATATCAAGGAAATAACGCGAAAAGAGTAACAAAACTTCAGCGTTGGAGAACCATTTCAGCATAGATTATTGAATAATAGAGAAATCAAACCCAAACAAATGCTAAACAATTTGAATCTCCTTACATGCATCTACTTTGGAAATCAACACTCAAACGTGAGATAAATTGGTATGCAGATTACTTTTAATACACCATGTATTAATCGATAATAAAATTAAAATTTAAATACCAACAAACGAAAATCACTTCATTGGAAACACATTGACACTCCATTTTGTAAACATTGTTCTGAGTTGGAAACTTTAGAACACTTCTTTATCAAATGTTCGTTCATCGATATATTTTGGAAAATTATCCATATCTGCAAACAGTTTCACATGTACGAAATATTGGAGATAGCATTCAGTATAAATAGTTTCAAGTTATAAACTTGAACATGATCCCATATGCAAAAGTACATGAAAAGTGAGCGACCAAGAAAAAGTAATAAATATGTTGCAAATTTTATACTATGATCCATTAACCTTAGAAACGTATTTTAATATGAAAAATCACCCCGTCAAACTATTATAAAATTAAACAAGGCAATAAGAGAGTTTGTCTAAAACTAAAATATTCTCTGGGTTATTTTCAGTCAGGAAAACTCAGACACAGATCAGACAAAACCCCTTTGAGGAGCTCTCTGTTATGTAATAGTCCAGGAAATAACAGAAGAGTGGCAAAACGACACCTGTATATAATTGAACATTTGCATCTAAACATAATGAAAATGCGTGATAACAGCTCATTGCATGTAGCTTTATAAAACAAATTCTAATTTAAAAGTGTAACTTTGAGTTAAAATTATATGTTTTAGTTATTATGATATATGACAAATATAGGGACTGATTGATAAAAACAAAAACATACATTGTTTGGTAATAAATGATTCATTACAATTTTAACAACAATATCTCAAACCTCAGCAAATATCGTACAGATACAATTGCCCTGTACACATTTACAAGAAAAAACGTTGTTTTCTACAACTATATTATACACTGGATTATTTGTACAAATCATTGAATTATAAACACTTTAAATGAATGCAGTATGTAGTGTTATTGAATATTACGTATATTAAAAGGCGCGTAATTCACATATTTGTAAAATTGAATACTATTTTTTTTAGAAACATTAATCGTTTACTAGTTGTATCAGTCGCATTTGATATTTTCATTCAATGATAAAAGATAGTTTATAGTTTTCTTTTACATTGATAACATTCATTAAGTTTTACAAATGTGCAATCTTTATTACTACCCCTTTATTTTAACGAATGTTGTATATCTAACGCATATTTATCAGGGGTGTCAGTGATATTTAAGTTCAGATTCTTTCAAAAGCACCGGATTTGGCTAATAGGTCTCCCGTGCCATACTCATTCAATTTATTTTTTGATGGGCGCGAAGCGGGGCTTCCATGTCGCCAAAATGGCGGCAGTTTCCAAAATGGCCTTCATCCACGTTAGATGTTTAAAGTTAAAAACTAAAAGGGCAAGAGTCATAAATGAAACAACATTTTAAATGTTTTCGGGTTCGGGGAATCCGAACTAGAGGCTATTTCAATGATCTGAGGTCAAGTTAACTATTCAAGGTCAATCTAAAAATCAAAAAGGATTATTCAGGAACAAGTTTAACTAAAATAGTTTGGAAATATCTGTAGTGACAAAATGCTTTACCCGGTATACTGCTGTGTGCATGTAGATGTTCATTATACAATACTGGCCTACAAAGGATTACTTTATATATGTTCTGCATTGAACTCTATGAGTTCAGCACTACTGGTTATCGCCACCGTCATTATCGCACCAACCTTCGCATTTGCAGAGGTCCGTGCATCGGACACCGGCTAGGTTGCATTTGAACCTCCCAGTATATACATGCCTTAGGGCAGCCACAGTGCAAAATAATGGCACATGACGCCGAAGCTAAGAGTGGTCCTTAGTGATTTTCATGTACTGGTGCC
>JAULCE010045888.1:0-13513 GCA_032359355.1 Macoma nasuta | reverse complement strand
TCAAAATAGAACGTTGTCAATTTCTAATGAAGGGATAACGACCAATGAAAAGTCGACTTGAATTTAAAACAACAAAACTTCATTTTAGTGCGCATGCTCATAAAAGTGTGGTGATACCGTGACCTACTTCCAGTTATCGCACCCCCATCTGTGCTTTAAATGTGACCTATTTCCAGTTATCGCACCCCGGAAGTCAAAAGTATGCCGATACCGAGATTTAAAGCACACTCGAGAACAAAGGAAATTTACGACGGTCATGCGATAAGCTTAGATATTACATATGTTAAAACGTTGAATAGATAATATGAGCACCGCTGTGCAATTTCAAACCATAAGGACTGTCAAGCAGTGTAGACCAAGATCAGACGCCACGTCTCGGACGTGGCATATGATCTTGATCTACACTGTTTGAAACTGACCAAAAGTCATAATTCTATTGATATCTACCGTTCTGACTAGATTTTTTCATAGCTAGATGCGCTATTTCTAACATGACATGTTGTATAGATCTACACTATTGAACTGTCTTAAGGTTGGAAATTGCACAGTAGTGCTCATATCAAAGTCTGTTATTGATGAGATAGTTAAATGCGAATATAAACTTTATCAGTGATATTCTCAGTTTGTTACAACTATCCATATAATTTAAAGTGACTCGATAAGCACCAATCCATACATCAATATGTATTCTACTTCAAATATTACGAAGAAGTATCCTTGCTAATTTACGACATCCTGTGTGCATGCACCCATTGTCCAAAACGTTAAATAAGCTCATTTTTCATTTTTAATAAAGTTCGGAAAATAGATTTTACCGATTAAATAACAATATGTATATCAACCTACATCAAATTTCTTTACCGCGTCAACATGAATAAGACGCATTGGTGCTCATTTAGCCTTTTAACGTGTCGGTTGTAACTGGTTTAGAAAAAATATTTATCGAAACTAATAGCCGAACTAATTAAATAAACTTTGGCTTTTCCAAAACAATAATATTTGGACAAAAAATTTCCTGATCAGACACCGCCTTCTAAAGCGACGT
Organism: Macoma nasuta; assembly: GCA_032359355.1. Classification (NCBI taxonomy): domain Eukaryota; kingdom Metazoa; phylum Mollusca; class Bivalvia; order Cardiida; family Tellinidae; genus Macoma; species Macoma nasuta. The sequence continues at coordinate 12,468 of JAULCE010045888.1, read as the reverse complement.
CTTATCTGAGATTTCACTGTTCTGCAATGTCGACTTGAGTCGCCTTTGGCGGTGAAAGAGTAAGTCGAATGTCTGTTTCAACAGCACATACGTCATGCAGACAGCTCCTCGGGGGAGATTTCTGCATTACGATTGTGCTATATGAAGCTGCCACTTCCTACCTGCCATCTGCCTTTAGAAATAAATATGTCGTTTAGTTCCGTGGTCGCCGTAGACAGGTTTTACTGTGTAATAAGCTTGCACAACAGGAACACTATGATATGAGACTAAGATTTCGCCTACGCTTCACTGTCAAATCATGAAGAGGTTATTAGATATTTACAGAAAACTTATCCGTATCAAGGCGATCGCGACCATAGTGAAGTCGTCAATCAGCTTGGAGTTACTCGGCGTCTGATCCGGATCCAAGCTGCTTGACAATTGGGCAACAGTTTTGCCAAATTTAAAACGAATTGAGCAAAATTAAAAGAATCAAGCAAAATATAATTTAGCGGACTCTTTTTTGGCGGCAAGATAAGGGTAATATTTCGCCTACGCCTCATTTTCTAATCATGTAGAAGTAATAGATATCTACAAAAGCTAAAACTAACAGACCTGCATGGGCTCCTTGATGTAAAAATGCAGTTGCAACTCGTCATCTCACACTCGGTTAAGTCAAAGTCTTGCTTTAGCCGAACCTTTATTCTTGACCAAAACATATGTATTGCATTTTGGGTATGTATCATAGTTTGGATGACTTTTTTCTATTACAGCGATTTACCCGACTTTTGAAGTTAATTCAACCTTCTGTTAATTCGAGCTAATAAAATAGTCCAGACGACATCGAGATATTTACAAAAAACTAAAACTAGCAGTTCTGTATGGGCTCCCTGGCGTAACTCGTCATCTAAAGTTCGTAGTTTTTGTGTGTTTTTTTGTCACATCGATTTACCCGACGTTCGAAGGTAATTCGAACTTCTGTTAATTCGAGGTAATAGAATAGTATATAGTCCACACGACCTCGAGATATAACGAGATTCGACTGTTCAGTACTGAAATGAGCTGAATTGACGTTTTTACCGGTTTCCTTCAGATTCGCTCTTGGTTCGGTAACGGTTAACCCTTCCGCCGCCAAATTTAAAATTGTCGGATAAGACTGGTTTTGGGGTCAATTATTTCAACGAAATAAATTACAGAAATAATGAAATAAACTTTATATTTTCCGAAACTGTTTACATGGAAATATCTGGGACTGCACTATTTTCAACGGCGCATTAAGGCGACTTCGGCGGTGAAAGGGTTAAATATGGCGTACACATAGGTTCCAAACTCACAGAAACCACATGATGCGCTACTGTTTCTGAGAGGTTCAGTTCCGATTACCAATTTTAGTTTAAAAAGTTTATGCACTGTATATACACCGTTTGCCTTTGTCCTGTATATAAAGTACGTTTCAGAGCCATGCATAACTTAGATAGCGTATCGGAAAGTCTGTTGGGGAATTGCATATCAAACTTGATAAGACTCATTGTACTTTTATCAGGCAATACTATTAACTGCAGGCGTAGCGTATAATAACACGATACTTAATATTGATGTGTAGTAGTATTATGCTAAAAGCACTTTTACGTAAATATGCTTAGCTTCGTTGTTAAAAAAACTATCCAAACCGTAAAGCTGTCAAATGTTGTGCTCAAAATCCAACATAACCAAAACTAAAAATCAAATATTTAGAAAATTAAAAAAGTAAACGCACTATGCTTTAGACATCAATTTATCAGACGCATATCAATGCATACATAAGACACCGACTCATTACTTTCTTCAGCCCTATCACTATTCTGTCCTTTTTCAGATGCAGTTACAAAGAAACTCACAGGTGCACCGATTTACATTTTGATCAACATAACTGCCTAGTTCTATAAATTTATGTCAAAGATTTAATACGCAGCTAAATCTCCACAAGTTTAGAAAGCTGATTCTCTCAGATATCCTTTGGAAGAATATAACGTAAAATCCGAAATTGTAGTAACCTTTGCAAACAGGTAAACAGAATTGACATCGGCACTGATAGTACTTTACATACACGTTACATAATAACGATACATTTGAACGTGCCTTTGTAAACGGATTGAACTTGTTGAAAACAGGGCTTTGCACGAGAGAACACAATTGGACTAAACATTATTTCATACATCCCATAAAACGGCTATAAATGTAGCATTACAAAATGAGATAAATATATTTGATAACATAGCGCCGACCATGAATGTATTAATCGTCTACTTCGAACAACGATTTCAGACATATTCGTAAAGAAAGTATGTGACAAATAGGTATGTCATATTAGAGGAACAAAGCACATCTTTGAATGGCCCCATGTCTAGCAGTTTTATAATATTGGTCTGCTACAGAGGCGTCAAAAAGGCGTATCTATGGAATTGGAATGACGGGTAAAGTAAAGTAAGAACAGAATCAGAATGAAAAGTTTATTATAATTGAAAAACAATGTTTTCAATTTTACACATGTTCCATAAAGACATGGTATATCTGATATACAAAACCAAGCTATTGTTGTTATATTTAGCGCTTACACTCCCATTAAATAAAATGCCAGATATTAACAATGATCAATCACACTTATCGAGTAAACGATCTACAGTGTCTATACTGTTCCAAAGGTCAAAGTTTCCATATTATTGCAACATAAAACCAACCTCATTTTGGGTTGAACATAAATGGGAATAATTTATAGAGAGACGATTAGGGAAAACGTCACATTATTCAGTTATGTTCCCTAGATGTGTTTATTTTATACCGTAGCACTATTGTTATATGCCATTATAATATTGATGATAAATTGTTATATATAACGTTTAAAATGAAGCTTTTCTTCAGTTCTTTAATGCGTAATACACATTTCATAATCGCAGAAATGTGGTGTTTCCCTTACACGTATAAAAATAGACAATCTGCATGATAACAAGTTTAGCTATATTTTACTCCATTTTGCTTTTCCATGGTGCCCTTTCTGTCTTTATAGAACATCCAAGGAACTGAGAAGTCGTGTCGTTACCCATTAATCTGTGAAACAGTTGGAATGCCTAGGCTTTTGGTGGATCACTATCAGAGAACATGGTATGGACTGGTGTGTCACGGTAGTTTTTACCAGTACCGATGCCCACCAAGAGCTCTTCTAGAGTGAGGGACTCGCAAACCTCGATTGACAGAACAACGACACCGTAGGCCACAGCAGTGCGAGAATAGGCTGTTGAATGAACCTGCTTTGCTGCATGCGATTGATGTATGGGGTCCTGGTGTCCGCCTTGGAATGGTTGCAATGTTAAAGTGTTGTGAGGTCACACTGCCTGTTGGAGAGCACGGTCTCAAAGCGGGTCACCGCCAATGCTTTGTTCTCCCCATCTTTCAGGAATCCGCTTTAAATGTCACGCTGTGGGATTGGCGTACTGTCATTGCTGACTCTTGAATGTGGTCCATTCACACGTTGTTGCTATGTCGAGCATTGAGGTTATTTTCGTTTGGGTAATAATCCCAAACAGCATCAATACGTTAGGTACTGTTTGTTATTTTGGCCTCTAGTTTTGGTACAATGTGGAGCGACACATACTCGCAGAATGCTGCTGTGGGCCGCACCACGTAGATAATAACGTTTATATCCAACACCACGATGGTGGCTTGTTTGGCCGCAGTTGCTCAGCCAGTGGGTGTGTTTAGGCAGTTAACTATAACTGATTTTGTCACAGTTCGCATGAACCCTCGAACCGCAAGTCTTGGTGGGCCCTAGCTCCAGCTTTAATATGGTTGACTAGAACTTGAACTGGGGTAGAGTGTGGGGCCGTTGATCCCACATATCAAATGACACAGGCGGTCCCTTTTCATCCGGATAATACTTAAAGTAGGAGGTCTGCTTGAGCAGTTAAATAAGCAACTTGTTCTCTTGATGTGATGATTATTGAAAGCATACTGTGCGCGACCATTTGTCAGGCCTTCCTCCTGAGAAAGCACGGTGGCACACTCGGAGTCAAGCAGCAGCTTCCCTACCATACTATGTGTTTTGTCTTCATTGTGCAGCGCTACCATCATAGCTTTCAGATTGTCTCTCCCAAAACGTCAGTGTATTGCCATTGGGTGGGTTTGATGAGAACATACATCGATGGATTTGCACAAAGAACGCTGATCTGACCTGGGTTAATGAACTTAGTCGCCTTCATCGTCAGCTTCATCGCGTGCTTCAGATACAGATATGACCTTGTTTATGAATAGGATATTAACCCCGATCTCGACACTCAGAGAAAGGAAAAAACATCTGTAAGAGTGTGTTCGACGGGGTCTGGATCACATAAGTATCTGGTAGATTTGGAGTTGGTGTATCGTAAGCCTTCTTGACTCTTATATATTCACGAGAGAGATGTTGGGTCACACTCAGGATCATGTGATAAATTGCCTTGAGACTTGTTATCTATATTATCCACATTAGGGGTAGCGGAGACATTGAGATAGCTGTTGGTTGGTTGTACCACCCCATCTTCAGCATGCCAAGCACAAACCACACGCACAATACATCGCAAGTCCCTCTCCCTTAGGCATTTGTAAGGCTTCCTCGGGTTTGTTTGTTTGAAGACAACAATGTTCTATGTCTCAGGTTTCCCCTCGGTTAATATACACGTAAACACGGGAAAACAGAAGCACGGAATTCTCGAGTTCTATAAACCATTTTAAGCTTAATTATAAAATGCCACTGGTTTGATTTCAATGCATTTTACACCACTATAAAACAAACTTCTACGAAACGAATTCCCAATTCAAATGGCAAAATGCATATTCGCTGGTGATTTATTTTCTAATTTATTTTATAGAGGATATGAGTTTCCTGATTTTCTGTGTAGATTGTTATCCCTAACAATTTGGACTTATCTCCCTTGTATCTAATGGAAAGTCAATACACTGGTTGAAACAACCGAAATCTGTAATATACATGTACTACTATTCATTGTCAAATATACAGCTATTAATCGGAAATGAATTTTTGGGATGACTTTTTTGGGAACGACGTTGCGACACCCAAAAACACCGGTTTAATTATCAACATGACATTTATCGTGTCGATGAGGGGTACACTAGACCTCAGACCGTTGAAATAACATCGAATCGGATTCCCCTAACATGCTGTATCATATATGATGCGTGCCGTTTAGGTTTTTACCTGCGAATGACGTCTAACCCGGATGGCGGCCATATTTGGTTTGGCCTCCATATTAACCCCTCGTGTTGCCTCTTTTGGCACCCATCAAAATTTGAATAAGTATGGCATGGGCGACCTCTTGGCCAAATTTGGTGCTTTTGGAAGAATCTAAACCAAACCGCACCTATAATGCCCTAACACCCCTGAATATTAGATAAAGGAAATACGAACTGCTCAGATATATAGATTATAAAAGACAATTAAAACTGCTGGAGTACCTCAGCTCTTGAACACATCTAAATAGATTCTAAAGTCCAACAAACATGCACTGAAATTATAATTGATACAATATGCCGATCGATGACCGCCGATAGTGCTCCAGACGATGTCTGCTTCTGTCCGGTATGGCTATTTCTCTTGCGACGTTAAGAAAAAAAGGTTTGAAATATATTAAACAATTAAAATCTCACTCACATCACAGAGTCCTAATTAGCCTGTGCAAAGTTTAAATCATATGCTTAAAAAAGTATTACTTCAAATCAGTTTATCTCGTAGACTTAATGCCAAATTATGACTTTAGAAAAGATGAACAGATATTGCATTGATTAGTTGTGACAAAACAATATGTATTAAGAGAAATGTTTTCCTTAACAAGCATTGTACCTAAATAAAGTGAGAATGCTCAAACAGATGCGTGTTAACACGATTCAAATTCTAAGATCATATTATACATGTACATGTAGTTGGTAGTCGCTTGCTTTCTAATAAAATAGTGTTGTGTCCAAATCGAAATACACTTTTTTATAGCAATGGGCTTAAGAAGGCCCATTGGTTAAGTTATATAGGCGGTTTCTGGAAACATTCGCTGAAAATTGCAAACCGACATGCAAAAGGTAAAAGAGTATCTATTAATTAGTACAGAAGTGAAGGGCAAAACGTATTCGTTTTTCACCGTTTTAGATTTGGTAAATGGTTTTAACAACTTTATCCCTACATTTGATCATCGATGACCGCGTGATGACCGCGTGGCGACTTCATGAACAGAGTCGCAAAATTCCGTAATAGATCAACAATCGCAAGCGTAAAACTGAAGATTGAGAAAGATCGGGACCTCAAAAAACAAATTTTGAACAATTTTGATAAAACCTCCTCATTAGTTAAATATAAATTTATCCTTAAGTAATTCTTACCTTTCCAGTGGTTTTAGTGGCTTGTTAAGTTACTTTTCTCAACAATTTATGATTTAAATTATATTGGAACAAACGTTGTTCAAAAAATACTGTCTTTACACTAAGCCCCTTGCTGGCAGCACTTTCAATGCTTCGATTTTGTATTGGCTATGTCCGTCAACTGTCCAACATCATATAGGTTTCATAGCACACTGAATCCCATCATTGTTCTATGGCTGTTAACCAGACATCCAATTTGATTTTATCGTGACAACAGATCATACCACAGATAAAACATGTTGATGTTAGTTTTGGCTGTTGTTAGAATAACGCATTTCCCCGGTAGTATTGACGAAATGAATTATTCTCCGTCAATCGCCATGGGAACATCGCCGTTGTAATGATAATGTTCATTTAATGATACCGTGGTCTCTCTTTTATTCGTGCACCTGTCTGAACTCAACAACTATCCAAACAATCAATGAATTTTTTTAGCATTCCCTCGAAAAAAACTGAAATTGACAGTATATCTAGATCAAATTTGTCATAGTAATTTGATCATGATATGCACTATATACCTATTTGGCTCTGTCCATTATTTAGGGTAACACGGTATGAGCGTAATGTCAAGTGAACATTATGGTATCATGAAACTCCAACTGCAGAAAATAAATGCTCAGAACTAGGCTGATACAATCACGAACCAGCCATATGAGTGATCACTTCTATGACAATACAAGTGATGTAAATATAGACAAGGTTCACTACTGTTCCGTCAAATTTAACCCTCTACTCCATGAATATGTACAGTGGAAGCACGGTTGCCTCGAACCCCCGTTTAGCTCGAACTGAAACGAAAGTCCTGGACAGACACAGTTCAATTCCAAAAAGCAAGCAGTATGGCTCCAGATAAGACGCCAATTTTCTCGGCGTCTGATCTGGAGCCATGCTGCTTGCTATTTTGACTAATTTGCTTTATTAAACACATGATATAAGATTATTTCATAACTTTATCAGCAAAATATTATCATATGCACTTAGTCTTAAAACATCGTTTTGCTCGAACTTCGGTTAAGTCGAGCTAATCTCGAGCGTCCCAATAAGCTCGAGCCAACGAAGTTTGACTGTATATTAAAACTTCGTGATCCTGGGTAATTGATAAATTATTTATTGAAATAAACATGAAGATTATAGAAACTCTTTTCCATAACAGAGATCCATTTAGATATTGGCCAACACATACGCTTTCCCTGATTAGACAGCTTCTATGGGAGCTGCCTGTTATTGTTCTACACTGTTTGCAAAACACGTGTATTTTGAGTAAAGGTGTGAATCTATTCTGCATTGGTAGAATATACGTACTATTTACACTGACGTCAAGCTGAAAAGACATAAAGTGGGGGACCCAAGACCGTGGAATTTGAAAAAATACGGTTCCGGCATATACCACTCGAGATGTTGATATGACTTTGTAGAGAAATGTCCAAAGTTTAGGAAAAATTATGATGGCCGCTCGAAAGCTCTTGTAAACACAAGATATTTTAGATGGCGTCCAAGACGGCCGCCAATTTTAAAGTAATGTCCGATAAATAAAATATTGGATGTAAGTTACTATCAACGTAACAAATTTAAAATAAAACACTATAACTTTTATTGACATACACATGTCATCTCATATACTACTTTTGAATTGGCTGAAATGGCAAGGTCAAGGTCAAATTCAAGGTCACTTTGCAAAAATATTAAAAAAAATCCAATTGAGACCTCATGTTTTCTTTCTTTATTCCATTAATTGGAGACATTATAGTTTTAATTGTTATGAAAATGAACGACAAAGAACACTTATACGTTTAAAAACCCCAATATGTCTCTAATTGTTATAATAAATAAGAAATTCAAGATGGCCCCAAACATGGCCACCAATTTACAGTTAATGTCCGATTTATAAAACGTAGGATGTAAGTTACTAACAACATAACAAACTCAAAATAAATCACCTTATATTATATTCACATACACACACAGCACCTTATATTTAGCTTTTAGATTGGATGAAATGGCAAGGTCAAGGTCAAATTCAAGGTCAACTTGCAAAAATAGTAAAACAATCTAGTTGAGACATTATGTTGTCTTTCTTAATGCCAATAATTGAAGATATTATAGTTTTAATTGTATATGAAATTAAACGGCTAAGTACGCTATATGTATAAATAAAACAAAAATTCTCTATCTTTAATAACAAATAAAAAATTAAAGATGGCCTCCAACATGGCGGCATTTTTTAAACAAATGGCTTATAATTAAGGAACAGGGTATGGATATACTTCAATATGACGTTCAATGAGAATATTTGAAAAGAAAGAAAAGAAACGAAAGAACATGTATTTAACTAACTTTATATTTAAATATCAAGGTCAAACTCAAATTTCAAGATTTTTACCCACCAACCATTCCTCTGATTGTTATGGTGTTAAAGACTTGTATTTCACTTATTATACAGAATGATATATTAACAGCACTATAAACTTCCAATACATGTTGTTGTTTCTTTATTTAAAAAAAGATATTCAAATATCTTTACAAGCCATTATAGCTGAAAAATCCAAGATGGCGTCCAAAATAACCACCAATAACAAAACAAATAATATGTCTTAATACTGGAGAGACAATTGCGCCAAAAGTGGCTTATTTTAGGAGTAGTTGGCCATAAAAAGTAGAACAAGCGATGTTATATACCAAACTTTCTCTAGTATATGAATCCACCGGACTATTTTAGCGAATTTGTGCGGCTTCAGAATCCAAGATGGCGTCCAAGATGGCCGCCAGTTTTAGTGTTCTACATGAACTATGAAATATTGCTACAGTATGCAAGTTTTCGTGCATATTATGTTATGTTATGTTTTTGTTGGGCTTTACGTCGTTTCGACAGTATTTAAGTCATGTCGCGACGCCCGGCTAATAATTTGCGGAGGAAGATCCAAGAGACCCGTCTGAGTTGCACTAGGTATAACCACTGACCTACCGCAAGCCAGGCGGAAGGCTTCCTTCATAAAGATTTTCAACCCTTGCGATCATGCATATTGTAAAAATTGCTCATTGAAACGATTGTTACTGCATTCACCACAAAATGAAGATCAAATAAGGACCCAGTTAAGGTTATGGTCAGAGATGATCAGTATTATATTATTGAAGGCATGGGATAGGTAAATGACTTTCACAAACACATATTGCAGAACCCATGATGGCTTCCAAGATGGTTGCCAGTTTCAGTTTTCCTCACGAAATAAACACATTGCTATAGTATTCATGTTCTCATGCGTACTTCCATATTTATTTAATATTATTAAAGGTAAGCTCATTGTCAATGTCAAGGTCATTTAGAGGTCAGAGATTTTTAACAGTGCAGCATCTTTTCCTATATAAAATCGTTATAGGATTACCGTGCAGTTTTAACTGAAAGAATTGGTGACTTATAGTTCATTGTGAAATTTGTATAGAAATTGGACAGATAATCTCCTTCACAAACCCAGATTTCATAACTAAATATGGATCCAAGATGGTCGTCAGTTTGTTCACCTTTTCCCTTGTATTATGAAATATTGCTACACTACATTAGTTTTGATGCATATTGCAATAATTGTACGCTGAACTTCTTTAAGTTGAATAAGAAGTCACATAAAGATAAAGTATGGGCACAGTTAAGGTCAAGGTCAATTTAAGGCCAGATGTAAGTTTTACCACAAATATGTGTTTTATTAAATGTAGCGGATATTACATACATGTAGGTTAAGGTCAGGGTGTAAGTCTATGGGAGTTTGAATTCAACTATCTGGTAAAAATATCAGTTTTAAAACTATTCAAGATGAATAGACTTCAGTTTTCAAAGAATAGGGATATATAAATTGAGGCCAATTTATTATCAGCTCTGCAATCTTCAACTTATGCACATTATATTTAACTTTTCTGTGCTAGATTAATAAAGTAAATGGCCCATATTTTGAAATGTGACATGATATTCTAGAGTACACTTAATGGTTTGTCTTACAAGTATTGGAACTACTGACTTATTTGATGTTTTGTTAAAAGTAGTGTTTCATTGTTTCTCATCCAAAAAGGTTCTATGCATATTAGGCATCAAGTAGAGTAATGTCAAGCAAGGTATTTTTTATCAATTCATATATCAAAATATTATAATACATATGGTGATCAGACAATAATATATAGCTATAGTTAGTTTATCACAGTTGCGAGTTAGTGCAAGCTCTTCTAGCATTTGCGGACAAGGATGGCCTATTTCCATGTTCATTACGACCATCAGAAGATTAAGCTACTAATTCATTAAAGGCTGTTCTCTTGCGCCAAAGAAGGAACTGTCTGTGTCACACAGAGTTATGCAATGTACTCGTATGGCCAACATTTTGAACCTTTGCTAAATTGACAATGCTATCACAATGTCATGATCTAAACATATACCGAGATTGATCAACATATATTTGTCTTTCCTATTTCATGTACATGTACTGATAATACCCAATCTCGAAATATGAAGAAGTTATAATATACAACATTCAACCAGACATGTGCAATTGTGTCTTACAGGAAGCCGCCAAGAGTTAAATGCTATGTACAGTCAAACCTGTATAAAACGGCCACTGAAACAACTAGGCACTTGTGGGCTTTGAAACATGTGGTCACTTAATGCAGAAGGAAAGTAATGCAGAAAGCTCTTAAAAGAGCTTATTGCATTACTTTCGTTCTGTTTAAGTGAGAACCTGTCGATAATAGCCGCCATGGTATTTGATGGCCGCTCAAGACAGGTGTGACTGTATAAAGAATTGCACTGTGCCTTTTACTGCTGTGCGAAAAATATTTCCTATCTTGAATATGGAGAAGTTATGTTTGGTTGCAAATTGAGGGGTGTGTTTTTTATTTACACTCCATGTGTGATAAAGTCATGAAGACAAGAAAGTTCTCTACTCATGTATGCAATCGAATTCTGAAACATAGAAACAATTAAAGTAAGTTGGATTAACAGATGTTTATAGTGGCTTCAAAATTCGCACAACAGGCTTGCCATCAAATACAATCTGTTTTGTCAGTTTTCTTGAAAATATGTGTTAGGAACAAAACTTGTCTGGTCGTTGAGTCAGACGTATTTGCTTTAACAAGAGTCCCACTAGGGCCAATGCTCTACTGGCTTGGTTCTATTGGTCATTTTCAAATCAAAGCATGTATGTACCACAACAAAGGGAAGATGAATTAGCAAAACGTTTGGTGGGGATCAGAGAAGAAATGGAGACTATTGTATTCACAAGCTGTAATATAGCCATTATCGAAAGGAATCTTGCTGTCATTGATATATTACTACTGTATAAGTTTGGTTAAGATATAAAATGGAGACTTTATCACGTAAACATGTTGATTGTTAGCAATATTTTGATGATTTTAAGGGTTATAATTGAGTCGTGCATGTGTTGATCTCGCTGATTTTCAAAAAGGAACCGAGCTGTCTTAACTGTCTAACTACTGTATAAGTGGAAAAATGGGGACGTTATTGCTTACACAACCTGTATCATTGCAATTTTGACAAGCAATTGTGCCAATTTCAAGGGCCATAATCCACTCATTCATGAGCGGAGATGGCTGTTTTTTAAAAAGGATCCAAGCTCAAAAGCATATCTAGCTACTGTATAAGTTTGGTGAAGATCCATAAAAAAATTTGAAATGTTATCGCGTGAACAAGCTGTATTATAGCAATTTTGACTAACTCAAGAATCATAATCCAGTCATGCATTGGCTGATCTGGCTGGGTTTTAAAACGAACCGAGTTCTTATAAATATCTAGTTACTGTATAAGTATGGAGACTTTATAGCGTAAACAAATATACAATGTATAAGTAATACACATTATATAATTTAGGAAATACCAAGTTTGCTTTGCAACAAAAGGTGAATAAACCATTACAGCAAGAAAGTAATATAAAATCATCTGTCTATGTCTTTTGGTGCCGTATTAGTCACCCTCTTGACATCTGAAATTCACCAAACATGACACCGTCCAATTCACTTACAGATATCACTAGGAATTAGTTACAAATGTTCATCATTCAAATCGAA
>JAULCE010045777.1:0-13516 GCA_032359355.1 Macoma nasuta | reverse complement strand
TTGTCGGAGATGATAAGAGTAACCTCCCTTGATTTAAGTGGGCGCGGCTTCGGGCGCTTCAGCGATCGGTCAATTGTCTTTAATTAATACATTGAATTAAAGATTGTCACCCCTTTCTCTAACCAATAAGTTTCCTTCATTTTTATCAATAGTATTCCTATTTTTCCGCCGCCATTTGAATCAGTATGATTGTAATGTCGGCGTAAAAGTAGTATATTGCTATTTTAGCGACTTGTATATTAAATAAGCTTAATCATTTATCTTTATTATTCTTTTGTTTCGCTACAAGTTAACCAGTATGAAATAAGTGTCAGTGTAGTAGACTGCTTATTTTAGCTCACTTGCCATCTTTGACATTTACTGTTTTTGCTTGTTGACATTCTTCCTTTGTTAATACATTGAATTAAAGATTATCACCCCCTTCTCTAACCAATGTGTCTCATTCATTTTTTTATCAATAGTATTCCTATTTTGTCGTCGCCATTTGAACCAGAATGATTGTAATGTCGGCGTAGAAGTAGTATATTGCTATTTTAGCGACTTGTACATTCAATTCTTACGATATTTTAGCCTAAGCATTTATCTTTATTATTCTTTTGTTTCGCTAAAAATTAACCAGTATGGTATATGTGTCATTGTAGTAGATAGCTAATTTTAGCTCACTTGTCATTTTTGACATATCCTTGTGGTAATTTATGTTTTGGATGTCTCTACAACAAATAGGTATGCATTCTAGTATGTGCTTCCCATATGGTACGTTAGCTTTTAGATGCGGATCTTGTAAGGTGCAGCTTGCATGATTTATATTCTACTTTTAAAACATGGTCAAAGACTGATCATTTGCTCACTATGAACAAATGATCACTTTTCAACCATGATTTCAATAGTCATTTGTTATAAAAGCAACAAAATGTTTATATATGGAGTAAAGAGTAAACTAGTATATGATTGAAGTATATAATTAAAGTATAGAAGAAAGTACGATTATCTGTCCATTCCTGAAAAAATAATTAAGACAAAGCCCGCTGGGTGTCCATTCCCGAACAAATAATGGAGACAAGGCCCGCAGGGCCGAGTCTCCATTATTTTTCAGGAATGAACAGATACGAGTACTTTCATCGACTTAAAATACACCCATCAATAAAGTTACAAAATACATCTAAAATATTAAATGAAATTAAGTAGTTTCACGCAAAATATAACCCGAATAAAACTGAGAATAAAGTCAAGTCTCCATGCCTTAAAATTAATGGGGAGTTTATTAATGGGACTACGTCACAGATGTATTTCAGACAAAGTTAAATGTTAGTTTACAATCCGTGTTGGTGAAGCTAATAGGGTGCAGCTGATAACAAATAACGTCGAGTTTCTTCGAATACCACGTTAACCCAAAATGTCGTCTGCTCAAATTATCGTCTGCTTCAATTTTTAAACATCGTCCGATTTTTTTCAAATTTACTGAACCTTTTGTCTGAGTGTCAAACGACTTAGATCCAGTTCAGAAGCGGAGTTATTCGGCGTCTGATCTGGATCCAAGATGTTTGCATTATCATCATAGTCGCGAATAGCAGGCTAAGGGTTAAGGCCTCAACCTCTCGACTCCTTCCGCCACGCTCGGAGAATACGGAAGTAAATATATCCTGTATGACAAACGACCTGGATTTTATTTTGAACGACAAATGACGCGAGTGTGTCTGAACACTTACTGCTTAAACTATATTTATATAAACACAAGTTTTCACATTCGTTTTGTTTGAACAGCATACACATGCTTTGATGTTAATTAGCTTGATATACATACAGCCCGAAACATGATTCTGCAATTGTTAAAGTAAGATCTTGACTTGGGTACCGTTTAGAATCTCTGTTCAAAATCACCATGAACGCTCGTATGTTAAAATGGTCTTATACCATACAAATTTTACCTAGATTATATCACACTCTTAAGCCGCAATGTGTTACTGAGGGAACAGGCTGCAGAAGACCGTGTCAGTTTTTTTTCTGAGGAGAAAAGGTATGTCTTGTTTTTATATTAATGATTTTTCCATTATTTCAAACTTTTCTGTATTTAACTTGTTTGCTGCCAATGTCGTCAAATGACACCATTGAAAATAGTACAGTCCCAGATCAACCGCCGCCTTTTCAAGGCGGCGTCTGTTCAGGAATTTCAACTTTTACCATTTCTTATTTCCCAAAAATAGTGTCATCTGGCGCAGATTTCAATATGGCACCGAAAGAGTTTAAGACAATCTCGAAAAATATCGGCCTTTGAAAATTTCTTGCGCCGAAATGTCTTGCGCCGATGGCCAGTGGGAATCCTCAGACAGATTCATGATTTGTTTTCAAATATTCATATTTCTATGAAAATGTATGTATTTATAGTATACGACGTTGTTTTTAAAATAGGAAATATATATGAAGGGTCGCCATACCTAGACAATATATATTATATTTCTTTATTGTACTCCGTTCTTCGGCAGGTGTGACCTCTATTTTATATAAAACATGCACAACTCATAACATTTCTAAATTCGAAGTTTCTTTAAACAATTATTTTCCGGCAACATCTGGTCAACCTTGAAGTCATACAAAGTACAATGACAACATATAAAATGCATTATTACATAAGAATACAAGTGCAAAACAATCTAACTGGATTTATAAAATAATCATTATAGCATGACTTTATCAAGGTTTCCATACCAAATCTTATTCCTGAAAAGAGACCTAGCATAATAAAGTACAGTCTGTCTTAAGCCTTTACTCCACAAGGTTTTTTTTTTAGACTCTACTACAAGGAAATAATCTGATAAAAAATCTAGGCAAAAGAAAAATGGCATTGTTGAATAGTATTGAAATCAGTGTAAGAAATGGAGCATTAGCTCGTTCCTAAAAAGTACAGTAAAGTACTTTTTAGAGGAAAGGTTAAATAAAATATATCAACAACACAACGTACTTACATGATTATTATAAAGTTTAGCTAAACTGTAGGAAAACAGTATTTTTCTTTGCAAACGGTATGGACTTAGATCAGAGTAATAATGTATCATATCCAGTACTATAATCAAACTAGATCGTGCAAAAATGTCCATGCAAAGACATCAACACTGGTACTACTTTTCTTTCTTTAACAAGATACCAACTCAACAGTTATATATTCCAACCTCTTTTTGTCGAAGTTTAACTGACTATTTTTTATATATTTAAAAACCCTAGGTTTAAAATAAATTCGAAATTCGGATCAATCAAATTAATTAAAATAGTCCCCCATCAATTCGACACTATTCATACTTAAAAGCCAGTAAAAACTCATTTGCTGAATCCAACTTAGATGCCGACTATCTGGGCAACTGAGCCGGATCTAAGCTGTTTGACTCTAAGTCATTTGCTCAATGTGTACATGCACTCGGACGTAGTGTATAATTTAAACAGACGGGACAGAAGATGAAATTGTTCGTATTGGGAAAATGGTTAAATAGTTTATAAGGGGTGACTATAACTATTTGGGTTTTGCTTGTGTCACAAAGTACACTCCATAACCACATGGAAGTACAAACGCCATGTAACGCGATGTCTAATCTATCACATTTGATGTTGGATAAAGAAAAAGCTGAAACGCGGATCAACTTTTTCATGAAAACAAACCAGAATCAAGTGTTTTTGCACGGCATCACGTTGATCAAGTCAGATCTCGAGCAATATGTGCTGTCCACATAATCCCATGAGTCTTCAGCTCATCAATAACGTTTCCGTAGTTGATTTTTAAACGTTGATAATCGATCACGGTAACCTACATAAACTGTAAGAAACCATACCAGAGTTGCACAAAATAGTTAAACCAGTTTGAAACTGATGGTAGTGCAATCTCAAATATGACCAAAGAATTGTAATTTCATTAAAATATTTGCACTGCGTAAGCGTTTTTACGGTAAACGATAGCGTACATCCCATTGTATAATAGTTTAAGTAATACTCATGTTCGATGCATGTACGGCATATTTAAGCTCAATCTTTAATTTTATAAACCTGTAGTTGATAAAAGAATGCCAACCAAATCTGTTTGATGAAATTTTTTCAAATGTTTGTTACGTTTCAGGTAACGGGTCAGCCGGCGTCTGGCCCATATACACGCTGTTTGTTAATGAGGCAATTTATTATTTGTGTTTTTGAACAACCATACGTGCATCGGTATAAATATTAATTAGTATTCAGGAAAAAGTCAGCTCTCAGTTTCAGTACTAAAACTTATCACATTAAAAATAGATTCGCCATATTGAAGCATTTACTCGAGAAGATATAATGCACATATATGATGATAAAGATAAACTTCCTAAAAGCAAGGACAATTATATGTTGAAAGGTTTGGAAAGGGTTAGCCACAACCGAGCCGAAAATGAATTAAGATTTGGAAGGGTTAGCAATTTAGTTAGTATTCAAATAAGAACCATCGGTAACAGTATGACACTAATCAAAATTCAAACTTCAGTTTAACCTTTACTTCTCAAACTATTTCTAGAGTTATAATCAGGGAAAGAAAAGGATGTAAATGATTAATGTCTAAGAGCAAGAATAAATTCAATGTTGAAAGGTTTTTAAACATAAACTGAGAAATAAAGTATTCATTCTGCCAATTATGAGCAAATGCTTTATTTATTACAATGTTTCCAAAAGGCATTTGCTACAGAGGCGCCACATTGAGTAAAGGGTTTATCGCAACCGAACCGGCAATGAATTTGGTTTTGGGAGTATGTGCATCCGTATACACATTCATAAGTGTTCAAATAAATATCACCCATCAGTAGCAGTACGGAAACTAATCAAATTGAAACTTTAATCGCTATATTTATACCATGACTGCACACGCTATTATGACTTATCCACCACGAAATAATATGATGTAAAGGATGATTATAAAATAGCAAGGCAAATTTCAATGTTGAAAGGTTTGAAAATATTGTGAAGCATGTAGAATAAATATGGGTTTTAATGAGCAAATGCTTTATATCTCATTATGTTTCCAAAGGTATTCTGATACAGAGACACCAAAAGGGAGTTAAGTATTAATCACAATCGTAATATTCAAATGATTTGTTATAAGTGCCACTTTTACAAATCTTTCAAAATGTTTGTTATCAGACAACGAATATCTTTAAAGCGGTCCATGCATGACCGATTGTATTGACACAAAATTATTGAAAATTAGTTGTTGGCTACCAACGGCACGATGATATTGCGCAATATTTTAAGTCAATTGTCCTCTGACCATTGCTGTGAACGGGAAATGGAAAATTTAATTAAAAACTTGTAAAACTAATATGTATCGTACGACAACACCCATTAACACCTTGCATACGCAACAAAAATTAACAGTATGAATGAATCATCACAGTTGGCAACTAATGTCCGGTAGTGGTGTTGACGCACAGGCAGAGGAGGAACGCTATTGTATAACCAAAGACAGGACAAGATGATTGCTTAGCGTAACATGATACAAATTATCGGATACTAAGACAATAGTTTATTTAACATTCAGCGTTAAAGAAGAACACAACTTTTGAGGATAGCTTTTATGTTTAGAATATTATCGTTGGATCCTAAGAAAGAAAGGACACACTTCAAACCACTCAATTCACGCCATGACTCATTCTTTTAAAGTTTAATTGAACAAAAGTACATAATGAGCGAATCCTTTATACGGGAGTCTGCCACGGTAACACATAGCAAACAAGGTAATCCCTGATGACACTTAATACTGGTTTTTTATATGAAATTAACAAAACGCGACAAAAAGTCAGAACTATTAAAACGTTACTCATGCAACATATGACAACGTTCAGGACTCAAACAGAGCGAGAGAGAGAGACAGACAGACAGACATACAGACAGACAGACAGACAGAGAATGGGTTACAATTTGTAGACTTTTTCGCTAGAAAACGGTATTGTCATTAGATCAAATGGTGATGATTCAAAATGTTGTAGAGTTTACAGGGTCATTTAAGCCGGAAGTTTCTCCGTGGTGTATCGAAATCAGTTCGCAATTAAATAATTATAAGTTTTTTTTTCCTACAAGCACTAATTGTTTTTTTCATTTTCTAATTTATCTGTATGCTACTCGTAGGAGTTCACAATGTCAAATAAATCAAAGTGATTATATATGTTACGAGAAACAGATAAATACTGCTACCAAAAAAGATGTAAAGTTTCATATCTTTATGTAGAATGACAACTAAAGGGGTACAACCCTTTCTAAATATTTGTAATTTTATCATGTAATATTATAAATAATGCAGATTTTTATAACAGATTGTCCATCAATCCACGTATTTTAATAAATCTGTTTTTGAATTTCACTGTATTAAAATTGTGTGAGCTGATCAGCTAACCAAAAAAAGGCAATCCAAATGGGAATATTTACAAATCAACACGTTGGGTTGGTCAAGTAAATTGTTTCAACATTTAAATTGTCTTTTGAAATATAAGCTTTGTCTATGTTTGACTTGAATTCATGGTGCTTATAGAATGTTTTTCGATACCTACACACTTTGGTACAGTTGATAAAGGATGATTTATTTGCAGTAATAAAAATGAGTTTCCGGTATCTTTTATTACGGAACCTAAAGATTGATGTCCCTGTATTTCATGATGTATAGTACCATTATACTGGCGTGGCGACTAATCAGGCTATAGTTTATTTAAATGTACGTGTAAACATAAACAGCGTGTGATAAAACAGAAATGATTCATGGGTGGCATTCTACAACATTTGTTAAAATGATAATTAAAAAACATGAATACACCAAGAGATAGCCATCTTTCTTTATATGGTTTTGAAGAAAATTTAGAAAAAGATTTTTTCAAAACTATTTCAACTTTTAATATGATTTAAAATAAACGATCTTTGAGGGACCCTTTTCTGAATTTATTTAAGCAATTATATGTTTAAAACATGGCCATGTACATCTTCCACTCCAACCCCATTGTGCACTTTCAAAATGCTCTCATAGAAATTATCATTTGGCGATTCTTAACAAATTTGATGAAGAAATTATGAGATTTCAAGGACATGGTCATATTTTCGTATATGTGGCAAGTTTTGAAACACTTCTTGAAAACTATGATTTGATTTCAAATGATTTCACAGAAACGGTCCGTTGGTGACTCTGTACTTAAGATGTACAGCTACGATACTGTGTCTAAAACATTGTCATCAGGAGCGGAGACAGTTATCCTTATGTGACAATATAGAACTTTTGAAACTGAATGTTTTACAGACATTATCGTTGGGTAACCCATTATAAAATTTGTTCAATGAATGATGATAAAAGACATGCCTAAAAGTACCATTCTCCTATTTTGAAATTATCTTTCAAGAAATACCATAGGGACAATGCTTTCAGCATTATATTCAAGAGTAATGATCGTTCAGGACATAGTTCTAAAGAGCCAGTACGGTACGGTTGCAAGGGGTTATGCATCTTTTTATTGTAAGGCATTATATACATTTAGTTTTGATCTCTAAATCGATAAGTCTAGTTTCAAAGCAACCATTTTCATTGTTCCATGTGCAACTCTCTACTCATGCGAGCAAAATTGGTCATCATGGTTTTCATGTTTATTAAATGGTCAAGGTTTCGAAACTGGCCACACAACGTTTATCAGATCACTAGTACATATAAAAGCAAGGCGCTCTTAACTTGTCAAGAGAAGTAGCGGTGTTGTAGATGCTTGTGTAGGTTTGTATGACATTGCCACGAGCTGTATACATCTAGTCTAAGCTGGTAATATACCAGACCTGTTTGCTCAATTACAAGCATTGAGCTGAGGAATTATTCGTTGAAATAACCTTGAACTTGACCCTAGATACCTCAAAACTAACTTTTGTAAACTACGTGGAATCATTTACAGCTGCTGAAAACATCAATAGTTATTGAAGTTATAAAAAAAACAAATGATGAAAATTATTGCATGTCAGTTCAAATTAGCTAAAGAGAGCCAGACTTTGCTTATATCACTGTTTCGTCATTGACCTACTTTTTCGAAAATATTTTCTTTGCAATTTATCTCCTTGTGAAACCTTTTTAAAAGGTATAACCCTAGGTTGAATCTGAATAAATAGCCATTGTCACGGATTGCAGAATGATACTTAATCTGATATAAAGATTTTCGCTTAAGTCAACAAGTTTGACTTTAAGTCTGTTGTAACAGTTTATAACATTTACATTGTGATATTACAGAGTTGACAGCGCTTTCATAGTGACATTGCCGTGAAGATATGGCAGAGGGAGGAGAACACCAACATGTAAATATTCTATGTTAGACCACACATAGTTTTTTTTATTTACTTCTAACGCATTAAATTGAACTTAGGGACTAAAACTTGTATTAGCTCGATGCTTACTGCCTTTTGAAATTCATAGCCATCACAGTAGTGGGTTAAATCTTCACTAAAAAACAAAAGCATAATGGGAAACTAGATATAATGTGGGGTCTGCTTATAATTGGAAGCTTAACTTATCGGCTTTAAAAACGAGTTAGACATGATATGTCATTAGGTTTTTATAAGGTCAAACGTCCAATTCGGGAATCAGGGTTGTGGGTTAGATCTACAGTTTAACGACGTAGATAAAAAAGAGTAATAAAGTAATCCCAGTGTGCACATAACTGCCAAACAGTTTGGTGAGTTTTTCTCAACACGTTCACTGTCTTTGCACCAAACAGAGCAAGTAAGCAATGGTGCTGCCATTCTCATTTCATAAACACACACCAGGAAGCTCAACTTACTAATCATTCGTGTATGTTGTTGACTTCATTTTATTTATGCTGTTAACAGCACACCTTAAAGTAATAACACTCGTTTAAATGTCATATCCGTACATTTCATTTCATTTACGGATTTATTTTTCAATACAGATTGTGTCTCCTGAATTCGAAGCGGGTGAATACATACAATATAAAGCGTGTGACGTCACACATGTTAAATTGTGTGACGTCATTCCAGATGAAGCATGTGGCGTCAACCATGGTGAAGCGTGTGACGTTATACCAGATGAACGTGAGTTGATATCAATGCACTTTTGCTACACAAATTGTGGATATTTTAATTACCCATTGTTTCTGTACTTCAGTCCTGCAAGATAAATTTACATTCCCAATAAAAAAAAACTAGATAAAATCTGGAATCTGAAAAGTACTCAACATCGTCAGTTTTTTATTGCACCCGGGAGACAGGCAGGAAAATCAAACACGATGGTCAAAAATTTAAACTTTCAGAACACGGCAATGAAGGATATCACATTCTAATATGACACGCGACTTTGTCACTATAAACAAAAAACACTATGCAATGAACAACGGTCAGACAAATGACGTCACTTTTTCACGTAAATGACGTCATTTTGACCGAATACCGTTAGCATTTACTACGCGACAGAAAAACTAATCTAGCGACATTCAATCTAAAACTACTGCTTCTATCATGTTAGCATTAAAATAATAAATGCATTACCGTTGTTGATTGTCTGGTAAATCATGATTTGTCGTTCAGATGCATGTATTTAAACCACTCAGCCCTTGTGATTTAATTACTACACATCTGAACTCCGAACCATGATTTACCAAACGATCATCAACGGTAAATTATTTATTATTTCTTAATTAAATGACGGATAAGGACAATATTTTATCTTACAATTAATGTGGCACAATTAAATAACAGGTAAGTAGACTGACAGTGAAACAGCGTTGGTGTTTGTCAAAAACAGTTTTCTTAAAAACTTATGTCAATGTTTTTGACAAAACGGCACAATTGTGTTTTTAAAGTGCGCACAATGTATAGTTATTCAATTTTAGATAGGACGTTTTATGGTAAAGCGATTTCTGTGTCCACCTGCCTTCGACCACCCGTCCGTCACGGTTTTTCCTCACATTTCTCTTACATGCTTGAGGTATACAGCTGACATTTGTTGTATGACTTTCATCTTATAAATTGCCGACCGAGTTTTCGCTGCGTCTTCTTTCGTATAGTTGCATTAGAGTTATGCCCCTTTTGAACTCAAAATACCAAATATAACTGTTTATCAAAACTTGTCTCCTACATGCTTTAAGGTGTTTAGTTGAACTGTTGAATATGAATTTCTTTCTTGTAAACTCCAGACCAAGTTTGCGTTGGATCTTACTTTGTCAAATTTCAAAGGAGCTACGCCCCCTTTGGCGTAAAAAATGTGATTTGTTACACCTTTTCACATTATTCTCCTACGTGCACTGAGGTATTGAGCTGAAATTTGCTAATGACTTTCGTATGTTTGTATTTTGCCCGTTCTTTCGAGTCCTTTATTGCTTCTCTACAGTTACTCTGACTTCAGATGAATCATCAAGCACGTTTGTGATTAGCGGAACTAGTAAAAAACTTGCCTTTTATATGTCTATGTTTAACATGCTTTTTTGGGACTTGATGAAAAGACGTGTTTGTGCCCTAGCTCAGCAGCCCAATCTTTCTACGCTAGACAGCCCGGCACATTGATCTCATTGACGAAACAAACAGGTGTATCTCCCCTTGTTTGATATTGGTCCATATAATATTTATGTCTCTTTCTAGCATAGGAGGATTGGGCAGCTTTGCCAATGTCCGAACACGTTTTTTCATCAAGTCCCAAGATTGCTCGTTAATTGTGATTTCAAAAATTAGGGTTTTCTTTTCTTCGATAAAATTTCGATGTAACCGACGCTTAGATTTCAATGAATTTTTGTACTTAAATAGAAAAATAAATGATCTTGAATTATTTTCTGTATATACCTCGCTTGTCGCCTGCTTTATGAAAGTATAAGTGATCGGTTATAACATCCTATCCTCTCAGTGTCTACCTATAATGGCTGAGCAACTAGTCAAAGTAACTTGCTAAACTTTTTCCTTTAGTGGTTATGCCCCTTTTGGGGCTAAAAGTACCATGGGCGTATTATCTAATGTATGCATTGCTCTTGCTTAATTTAACGTGAACACCATTTTTCTCGTTTATTTTTTGACATAAACATCATTGAGGTAGACTGGTTCCAGCAAGCGTCTAGCAAATAATAATTGTATACTAATAAAAGAGATTGTAGTGGCTACATTTTAGAGTGGTTTATTTAATAAGGGAAATCTTTCTCATTGTTTAACCTATGACGAAATTTACACAATGATTTTAAGCAATAAAGTTCTTTCTTATCTTTCAATATCATTGTGTACAATGCGTGGCCAAAATGTTTCCCTGTTCTATTTGCTGAATTTGGGAAAGTGCATTATACAATGGTATCCAAATTATGATGACAGAAAAGTCTCGAACAGAATTGATTAGTATCTAAACGGATTAACATATATGACAGTCAAAGATACATTTGAACTCTAGAAGCGCCCTTTGACTTAGATTTCAAGTGTGATTCAAACCATCTTAAATTTGTGTTCCCCTTTGTCCTTGATAAACACCCTGTTCATAATATTTTACAATATATTATGTTTATAGTGGATAAATCTAAAAACGCATATGATTTCATGTGTTGCAAACGGACCTATACATGGTCATAATGCACATACTCCTCTTGTTCTAAATATGGCGTCTGAAGTTGTCCGACATAAAGGGTAGACAAAAACAGATAACTAAGTTAACCGTGCATACATGGTCAGCCTTACCCAAATTGAAGGAAACCCACAAAAGGTAGATACGAATTGCTTTTATCGTTCCAATGCTATATCTATTATTGATAATATACTAACTGAAAATGAAATGTAACACTTTAGGTGTACTGGAACTATGATCACAATATGCTAATGCTGGTGCGTTTAACATGACCTACAGCAAACAAACAGCTGAGAGTCCACCTCCAAACATTCCAGATAAGTAAAGATTGAACGGATTGGCTTACTACTATACCGATATATTTAACAGAGTGTTTACAGCAACCTTGAAGAAAAACGATATTTCATAGCATCTATTATATCCAAACGTTCGACCGAGTATCTTTGTAGAAACTTTGCATTCGAGCACGATAATTCATTTTATCATTATGTCTAAACATTTAACAAAATGTGTCTAAGGATACCTAACACAAAAGCAATCAAATGATATATTATCGATAGTACATGCCACATTTAAACAATAGTATATTATTACAGAAACTATTGTCAAGGAGGTGATGAGGGGGATTTTCATTAAGATAAGAGATGACCTTGAACCAGAGGATGTGCTTGACGTGTTCCTACAAGAAAGCTTCTTCGGCAAAGACACTAAATCACGTGTCAGGGACATACGGGTAAGTAGAATATTTCGGGTAACTTTTAGAAACACACGGTCTGTGTCTGCTAGCATTGTCATAGGTTGGCACATAAAATGATTTCATGCACCACTAACTTTATTGTTGTTATCGCTCTTAGTCAATGGTGAAGAACGAAATAAGGCAAATTATTTAGTTTAGGTAGGCCAAGCCAAAACAATGCAGTTGAGACTCGTATACTGCCCGGAGATGTTATTCTGTTCAGTAAACAGTATCTAACGAATAAAATACAATTTTATCTCAACAGAACCTTAGCAGTTTGAAGCATGACCATGTGAAGAGTATATTAGACCATCTGCACATATACGTTTAAATCCTCAAGCATACCAAAACAAATACGATTCAGCAGACACTAGTTTCAAGCAGCATTATATTATATCACAATACACGAGTGTTATGAGAAAAGCGGATAAAATATTTGGACGTCTAAGGATTGCTTTAGTAATAATAAAATGTAAATTGAACATGAGGGAGAATTTAAACCTTGTCATCAATACCGTAGAATACGGCAACGTTTTTAAGGTTTTACGTCTATTCTTTGTGTCAATTTTGTGAAGTAGTTACCTTTTACCCCTACATTAAAATATCACGTACGTACGTATTGTTTTTTTAAATTTAATCTCGTTGAAAATGTAGCATAAAGCTTACACGTATTATTATTTGTTTTATCAACGCGGTTTATACTTATAATTGTTAACTAACCAATTCACTGCCGGAAGTAATTCTGCGCTAGCGCAATATTTCGTTTGCTACATTTTCAAACTTCAATAGTTACCCTAATTGTTTCGCAAAATTATTGGCCGAGGGTCTAACAGCTTGGAACCGGATGAAACGCCTAGTCACTCGGCGTTTCATCCGGCTCTTAGCTCTTTGCATATGATACTATGGTATGGGGTAAGCAGTGAAGGGTTTAACTTTTACGCCAAATTCTAAGTTAAGACTTATCCACTCAGAAATCATCTGATGAAAAAGTACTACAGATAACATCCGTGTTAATTCCTAAACACTAGTGTTTGTTTTGATTCCCGTATTTGGAGGACAAATCAAATATTATACGGATGGGCATACGGGCGAGGTATTCTCATTCTCTTCATTTCTGTTGGACAAAGTTGATTCATATATATAATACATGTTTCAATGGTTTTGTTTAATAGGAAGAACGCTACACTTCCGAGAAAAATCGCAAGATAATCGATGCTACGGAGAAAGAT
>JAULCE010045666.1:0-13516 GCA_032359355.1 Macoma nasuta | reverse complement strand
GGAACAGTTTGCCAAATAAAATTAAAGAAGTAGATACACTCTCAAGCTTCAAGTCGATGACCAAAACTTCAAATGTAGACCCTCCATTGTTTTTTAACTATGGCCATAGATATGTTTCTGTTATACACGCTCGAATACGAAATAATTGTAGTAACCTAAAAAACGACTTGTTTAAAAATCATTTAAATCTGAATTCGTTCTGTTCATGTTCCAATGATAAAGAGGATGCTGAGCATTACTTTTTCAAATGTAAACACTATGAGACACAACGATTAACTTTATTTAATGCCACTATAAAATTGCATCCTTTAAATACCAACACTCTACTATTTGGCAATCAAACAACATCAGTAGAAGACAACAACGAAATTTTTACAGCAGTCCATATATACATAAAGTCAACAAACCGATTTGTTTCAAATTGGTAATGCCAAATCAGAACATTATTAATAACTGTATTGTTTACAATTATTTATGAGAAATTCCCGGCAATTAGAGAAAACAAAATAAAAATCTGATTTTTCCGGAGAGAAGATATTCTTCTTCTTCTTTATTTTTTTTCTTCTTCTTCTTGTTATTCTCATTCTTCTTCTTCTTATTCTTATTATTGTTATTAGTTTAATTTTACGTAAAATGTACTTTAATTTGTCATGTGTAGCCATTGTAAATGTTATGTGTTACTTTCTATGGGGCGGGTCGATTTCTAAGTTGTGAGAACTTGTGGCCCAACCCCATTATTGTATTGTATGAAGAATAAAATATGTTTAAACTAAAATAGGTATAATATATCTCTGTATTTATCACGGGTCTCTCCAGTAATGTTCATGCAGATGCAACGTCACTAAAACCGTTTGGATCCTACAACAAACCTCATGAAGTTATTTGATATGATGTCAGTTGATAAGTTCCAGGTCATTTTGGAACAAATTCTTGCTGCTAACTCTTTAATTCTAAGAACAAGGCTCAATCCTAGCCTTTGGATTATTTTCGACTGCCTATAAAAAGTCTCTCAGGTATAAGTTGACGAGAAGAGGAGATAAAATGGATCCTTTCAGGTAAGCCAATTGATGTGTTGAAGGTATCGCTGGTGAAATTTACTGATACAGCAGACTGCTTCCAAATGATTAGAAAGTTTTGAATTCATGTCCAATTTGCATTAACTCACATTTTGTAAAGTTTAACAAGGAAACCCTAACGCCAAACAGATTCAAAGGTCATTTCTAGATCGATATATATTCAAGCTGTAGTCATGTCATCTTAAAGAGCACCATACATATCTTATAACTAGTCTAGGCAAACCATGGATGTTACCTCTATTTTCTCTGCACGCTTCCTGCTTCTTATCAATGAGTTCATTTTGTGGTGAGACTAGAACGTAAATGGCATGCGCGTTAAGATGCGCAGTAACAACTCCAACACGTCTGTAAGTCTGTTATGGACGCGCATTAACCCCTAGCCTGCTACGAAAATTGTCGTCTGCTGAAAATGTCGTCTGCTTCATTTTTAAATATCGTCCGATTTTCTTAAAATTTAGTGAACCTATTGTCTGAGTG
This sequence comes from Macoma nasuta, assembly GCA_032359355.1. Lineage (NCBI taxonomy): Eukaryota > Metazoa > Mollusca > Bivalvia > Cardiida > Tellinidae > Macoma > Macoma nasuta. Next base: position 11,963 of record JAULCE010045666.1, on the reverse strand, counting down.
CCAAACAGCTTGGAGCCAGACCAGACGCAGAGTTACTCGGCGTCTGATCTGGATCCAAGCTGTTTGAATAATCACCTAGGTCGCGAATAGCAGGCTAAGGGTTAACTAGACTTTCCGATATAGGTTTGAAAGATAAAGGGGAGCGAAAGGATTTAAAAATAAACATTTTGCTTTGCTTCCCAAACTCAAGACATCTATTTGACTTCAATTTTCAATTTTAATTTTAAGTAGGCCTTAGTAATAAGATAATTTACAGACATTGGTTTGGTAATCTGAATAAAGATACTTTTAAACAGTTCATGTTTTTAAATCCAAAACATGTCTGTTCAGGATCTAAATTGCTTTATACCTTTCAGAGCCGAAAGTTTTTTGTACTCTAACACTCCAACAATTATGTTATGATCAGACGCATTTTGTCCCAAAATAAGCATATGATTTAGGCCGACGATATTTTAAACGTCTTAAACTTGGAACTCGTACAACAAAACGAAGATACAATCTACTATAGTTAGATAAACCGTATATTTTGTTAAATCATGTTCCCGGCCAACTAGGAAGTGTTGAAATGTCGCGTGTGCAGTGCTGTGTATTTACCGTGTCATTTATCATTTTGAATGTTTACATTATGAATGCTGGGCTTCAGGTTATGTGAAATGTTGGGTATACTGGATTGAAGAATTGCTTAGTTTGGATTTAGGCGGAGACATTTTACTTTCTATTACAACTTATGTTAATGAAAAAAGATATCTTCAGCATCTAAAAAGCAAGTGATATTTTAAACCGCAGTATGGAGGACCAGAGTGGGCCTACGCTTTCTGACGAGATTTCATTGTGGGAGATACTAGAGTCAGAAGAATTCAAGCTTCCCATAGTTGTAAAAACGTGTGGCAACGCTAAATTTCATGGAAAACCTCATGACACGGACACGGTTCTTCCCGTGGACACGACTATCAAGCTTGAGAAAGAGATTGTGGTGAGCTATGCCCATCTGAAAGTCATGATTCTTGAGAGCAACGAAGAAACAATAGAAAAGAACGGACCAGAGTTTACAGATGAGTACAAAGGTTTTGTTGGTGAAGAAATTCTGATACCCATGAACTACCCGGGAACACTGAAAATGATACATCCACCTAGGAAAAGTCGAAGATATGCTGACATTTCGCAAGTAATTATACAGCATTGTCTCTTTAATCCGGAATCCGTTAAACCGGAAACTTCGCTATCCGGAAATATAGGATCCATCATGAGTTTTCTTTTTCGAAACGAATTTAAAAAATCTTGATCTCCAAAGAAAACGAATGATGGATTCTGTTTATCACCTAAACATTTTTGTTTATGCTGTGTATACAATACAGCGCGTATGCATACAATTCAGTTTTTTGTTATCACACTTGTTGGAGATCGTTGTTCCGAGATTTGTTCGCAAATCGAAGTTAGAGTATTTATGTGATAAATGGTTTTCTAGTTGCAAATTTCACTCTGGTCAGATGCTAAACTGTTTGCAATACTAAATTGATGCATATTTGTACACATTCACACACGCGCGTACACACACACACATACGCGCGAGCCCAAATATACACTACATTTAGAAGATACACATGGACAAAAACAGACATAAATCTAGGGTGAAGATAGGAGTACCGCCTTGGAACGGTCAGTGGCAAATACGCCACTGGGGTTTTAGATTAAAATGCACAATGCAAAAGATAAATTTGCATTTTCGACCTAGGTCTGGCAACGAATACCAAATTCAATATTCGATCAGACAACTATTCGAATATTCGATCAGTGCTACATGCTTCACAATCATAGTTGATTTTTTCTTATGATCTTAATTGTATTACGCATAATTTAGATATAAAATCATCTACACGTACTGTGTTGATAAGCAACCTGTCTTCAGCGGCCTGTCAAAAATGAGGCTTTGGTGGTCTTTAAGACATGTGACTGCTTAATGCAGAATGAAAGTAATGCCGAAAGCTCTTAAAAGAGTTTTATGCATTACTCGAGTTGTGCATCTCCTTAGATAGTCACTTTATTTAATGGCCACTCAAGACATGTTTGACTTACCTTATTTCCAATTACAGATAATTGAAGACCTACCTCGATATCTTAGGTTCGGAACGGATACTTTATATGAACGACTACCAGGTCAGACTTGCGGAGACACTGTCAAGAAAGGTACTGAGGTGGAAGTCACGGGATTGATCAACAGCGAACACGACTCAATGCAGTACCTGGAGTGCACGGCCAATAACAAACAGAAATACACGTTCCCCTGTGATAAACTGGTCAACTGTACAGCTATACCCGATGAGAATACATATACTCTCTCAGAAGCTCTCAGATCGTCCATTCTGCTTCCAAAAGCTGTTAAATTTGAAAGAGCTATAGCCATTGATGACGTTGCCGCTTCCTGTAGCACTTGGGCAAATAATACCTTGGTGATGACGTATGGGGCCATGCAGCTTCTTGGGGTCGAAGATAGGCGTTTTCTTATTGGTTGGTTGAGAAACGATCAAACCACTACTGACATTTATAGACCCAATCAAAAGCCTCATTTCACCGTGGCTCTGATACCAGAATCTCGTTGGGACACAGAAAAGGCGAAGGTGCTCAGATTCAGCACGAAGGTCTTCGAACAAGTGTTCATGGAGAGAAAGTTCCCGAAGTGCGAAGATCCGCGATGTGTGGATGAAAAATTGTATATAATGCGCCAAAACAAAACCTTCGTCACTTGGTTAAATAGCGACGTCGTCATGGAAAAGGAGAAAATGGGCAAGTATATTCAAGTCTTTAGATTTATATAAATTAGACATACACATGCCACATGCATAACGTTTACCGGCATATTCATAATTCATAAGGGATTTGTTTTTTATTATAAGAGTTGATATATCTCTGAGATTATAATTATGTTTTCAAACTAAAATTCAAACTGCAGAAATTATGCTAATAGTGTAATTGCTTCTTCAAAATGTACAATGCATCTGACGGGCAGAAATATGAAACGTTTCATGGTCTGTAAAATATCTACTGAATAAAATAAAATGCATGAAGTAATGCAAGACGAGTATTGTCTTTGCATTTTTCAGATCAACCAACCGAGGAAGATGATCAGTGTGAATATGAAATCCCTGCACCGCCTATACCACGTAATGCTATTTTACCAACACTTAAGTGTGCCCTAACCCTTAACCCATGTGTGCCTCAAATTTAAAGTAAATTTGTCCAAATTATAAAATGAACAGTCCATTTGCAGAGTAACAGGTTGTTTTTCTTCAAAAATGGTACTTATCTTTAAAATTTGGATTTATTTATTAATTGCAAACAGTTCAGACCTTGATCAGAGGGCTCTTAAGAGAGCCCTCTGATTTGGGTCTTAACTGTTTGCAATCGCCCCTTGAATAGGAAGCTATGCATAAATGGGTTAACCCTAAAAGAGCTACTTTAGCCCTTTACTCCACACAAGCGAATTTTAGCGCCTCTGTAGTAGACGAATATTAAAAATATTGTATGAAATGAAGCAAATGCTTCATTTCATACACTGATTGTAATACAATACAGACGTGGATTTGTTTTCCTTTTTTAATAATTTCCTCTTATCATATACTTTCCTTGTGATTGAGTCTAAAATAACCTGTGGAGGGTATGGTTAGTACTTGTTCGCAAGGGTACTTCACTGTAGTAGACGAGTTGTGAAAATATTGTATCGGGCCTCCGTGGTCGAGTGGTAATAGCCTTCTACTTGCAATTACTTTCACTGTATGATAGATCCTCGCCAAGGGTTTATGCGATGAAGCCTTTCGGCTAACATGCGTTATGTCAGTGGATCTACCCAGTTTTCCGTCTGTGCAACTCGGACGGATTTCTGGTATCTTTCTCCACTAGTAATAAATTAATGGCTGAAATACTGACGACGCGACGTTAAAATCCAACGAAAACCATACAAAAATAAACGTTCATGTCCACTAAGTAGCACAACGTTTTCCAAAAGCAATGTAGATGTCGAATTTTTAAGTAAGCATCGTTGTACATTATTTTCACATGTGTTGCAACAGTATCACACAACTCCGATGTAGTTTCTAGATATTGGTACACACTGCTTGCTAATCATCGGTTTAATTGTTAGATCATGGACAATCACCATATTTAGATCATCGCAATAAACCTGGTCTTACCCTTCTTGCAATCAGGATTTCGTACAATGTTGTTCATGTTAATTTATGTTTTACAGCCAGAAAACCCGTCACCAAAGACAGCCCTGAAGTTGAACAGGTAATATTACATTTATACCAACATGTAGCATTATCAAGGTGATATATTATGTAAATGACCCGATGTTATTCCACAAGGCAACATATACGGTGCATTCCCACATATCTAAAATCTTTATTTCTCGACTAAACCTTATGTTACAATTCATTATAATCGCCCTAACCCTTTCACCGCCATAGGCGACTAAAAATCGACTTTGCAATAATGGAAAACTAATTTTGGTATTTATTTCGTAAAAATATCTTATATTCGGGCCCGATGCCAAGTTACTCATTTTTTTTTTGAAAATCGGCGACGGTTCTTGATCTAAAATATTGTTTTATGATCCTTATCAGACAGCTTTCGGCTCAACTCCTTTCAAATCATATTGAAATAAAATATGTTTAAACTAATCAGATAGCTGTGACGAAAAGTGACCCCATTGTTTTCGACACATTATAAAGTCGATAAATAACGCCCGAGTCACCCCTCGATGTGGAGGGGCTGATGTGTTGTCTTTATTTGTCCATCCACGATAAAATTATCACCGCATTGGTAAGAATATTGCCATTGGTTGCTTTCAAGGAATCTTATTTCTTTGTTGTGTGGCACTGACCTATGACCCGCGAAACATTCTGTATGTATATTTTCAGGAAAAGACACATCATGCTATTCTGGAGAGAGTCGCCGATAGAATGAAGCTTGGTTTTGGACAAGTACACCGTCAGCTGTCGTTCCTGTTCCAACGTAAAGACAAGCCACAAGTGACACAGCGCAAACCGCAACCAGACAATCCACAAGTGGCACCGCACAAACCGGACCCAGACAAGCCACAAGTGGCACCACAGATACCAGAACCAGACAAGCAACGCAGGCCGTTGCCAAACATTCCAAGTGTATCAAAGGAGGTAGACGACGACCAGATATATGATAAGATTTCAGACAATACAGAAACAGGCGGAAAACCAGTCATCACTGATGACAAGACATTAAAAAGAGTTGAAAGTAATAAACGCTACGAGAAGTTAATTCTCTCAGATGAGCAGAGTATCATGAAAGAAAACCAGACGACAGCAGATTTCTGTAAATACTCTGTCAATCAAGTTTGCGAGTTATTCCGATTGTGTGCCCTGGATGACTTTGCAGCCAAGTGCCGAGAACACCAACTCGACGGTGCATTCTTAGCCAGTTTTAAGTTGCAAGAGCTAATCGATGAACCCTTTAATTTGTCTTTATTCAAAGTGAAAAAAGTAAAGTTGATCATACATGACGGCTGGAGACCTACCTACGAGTCTCTGAATAAAATATGACAAACGCTCACCATTGTGTTGGTAAAGAGATGTTGATGTTTTTTTCAAAGCCGAACAGTGTAATATTTCTAAAAACTATGACATATTGATTCACATTTTTTCCACATACACTGGCAACACAATAGTACAGCTTCTTAGCACATAAAGTCTTCACTTTTTGAAGAAAGCACCAAACTTTGCACATATCGAGGATTGAGCGCAAAAGGGTGTCAACTACATTTTCATAAAATGTACTGGAAGTCATGTATTTATTCTCATCTAATTAAAACAAACGTGATTTGTTATTGTTTCATTGTTTCTTTGAAATGAAGTTATGATTAACAAAATTTTGTTTGAAAATGTTGTATTAGAACAAAAATTGACTTACTACCGTTTTGCGCGCTTTTATGTATTATTTGGAAGTAAAAAAAGTATTGCAAAAGGGTAGTGACTCAGGTTATTATATGCTAGATTTATAGAATAGATTAGTCAGAAAACAGGGTATGATAGTTAAGGAAACCTTGTCTGCAATCAGTTTTGGATATATCTTTTATTATTCAACATTTTAACAAGCATTGTTTATATTTTCTGTAGATAACCGTTTACAAACACATTTTACCTATAAAGCGGTCAAGTAAATCATTCAAAATATGTACAATGGTATCTTGTAAATCTGGATATACTTATTCTGAGAAAGATAATATTGTATTCAACTATAAATGGACTTTTTCAGATAAATGAATAAACATTTAGGAGTACAGTTTGACCTGTGTTAAGTAGTCACTATAAAAATGAGGAAGTGCTGGTATTTAAGACAGGTGGTCGCTCAATTCAGAATATTCTTTCTGCATTACTTTTATTCTGCATTAAACACACCTGTCATAAATAATTGTTACCATATTTGAGAGCCATTTTAGACAGGTTTGACTGTAGTTGTATTTTAGATATAAAATCTATTTCCTAAAAAAACATGCACGTACAGTGAGGTTGGAGCCCAGATTAACAAGACATCATTGTAAAAAATAAATCTTGTCAATAATAATGCATTTAAAATCTTTTATATGATTAGTTTGTGCTTTCTTAAGCATGCCTAACAATTCTGATCCCTTTCAATCCAACAGTCTTGAATTTGGGCCCTTTCAAATAATGTGGATCCAAATCGGATACCTAGCGGCTGATACGGATTCAAACTAGTCTCATAGAATTCAAAGCTATATGAGAAAACTGACTGTTATTGTAATGTACAGAAGTTAAAATGTCTCAGATGAATAGTTTACATGGAATATATTGAGAGTGAGCCAAAGATGAATATTTCGTATTTACTGACCCTGTCATTATTCACCGGAGACAGTTTAAAATAAATGGACAATAACTGCCTAAAACCTTCTCAGTGTCATTTGTATTCATGTGTCAACAGCAGAAAAAATGGATGATGCACTCTGGGAATATAACCTCAGTCTTGCACAGCCACAGAAGATCAAAATACTTGTCTCTTTTTATGGGAATGCCATCTTTTCTTAAGACGGAGAGACTTAGTTGACAGTGGACAGGGACTATCAATATCATTTGTTTCAGTCATTATTATCATTGATCTCATTATCACCATCTCCATCATCACCATCATCATCATCACCATCATTTTCAACATTGTAATCAGGGTCATAGGGGTCATCATCATAATCATCTTCATAACTATGCTCACTATCACAAAATTCATTGTCTTGATCACCACATTCACCCACATGACATTTAATACTATCATCAACATTGAAAATATGAACATGAAGGTCAACATCAGAATCACCCTTTTCATCACGTTCATCAACTTCCCTTTGGAGTCACTGGAATATTCATTCATGCTGTCAAATGTACTGTCAAGATCTTTTTCGCTAGCACTTGAACAAGAACTAACACTTATGTCACTTGAAATATCAACATTTTCAGCTAAGCACAATTTACAGCTGTATTCCCCTTCACTTACTGAATCAAATCCTGAAAATTCAGAATTGGATGTCTCAGAATCAGACAATGTTGACTGGTCAACAGTAAGATGTGATATTTCATATGGAGCATTAACTGTCCCCCATAGCTCAGTGGTTAGAGCGTCCGCTTACGGGTCGGGAGGTTCGGGGTTTGATCCCTGGGCCGGGTCAAACCAAAGACTTGGAAAATGTTAGTAATGACTTCCCTCCTTGATTCTCAGGATTTCGGGTTAACATTACACTGGTTCGTCGGTGTCAGAATAATGTGACTTGAGCCGGGTTTCAGTCCCAGGTGTACCTCATAAGTCACTAGGAGAATCGAAGTCAGAGGTGCTGATCCGTTGTGGCACTCTCCTAACCAAAAGCGCAGCACCATGAAATAACGCCGTACGGCGAACGCCAACAACAGCAATATGGAACATCTTTAAGATGAAGAGAAGAGGCTAAGTGCCTTATAATAAGGCAAAAACTGTTTACATCTCCATGTTTTGTCATTGCAGCTTTTCCAAATGGACATAAAATGCCCAATTTATTTCTGCTGTGGGGGTCAAAGTAGTTAAATGAATGGCTGTGCCTTAGTATGGCACTTGAGTAGCACGGCTCTGCCTGTCCCAAAGTAAACACATTACCAGCAATGTCCGAATCTTTAGTCAACTGCCCAATAGCATCTGAAAGCTTATAGAAAGGGGGCTCTGATGAAGTAGATAGTACAGTTCCATGAAGTGGCAGCGACATTCTTTTCCAAACTGACTAGGAATGTCATCTATGTTTAAGTAGTGAATGTCAGTTTTTGTTAAATTCAGATATAACTTGTCACCTTCAACAAGAATACTATCTAGTGTTGACTTTGTCCAGCTGCCTGGGTCTAAAATATAACAGCGATGAATGGCACATACACTGTTTCCCTCTGCCCTTGAATGATGAATGGCCCTGGTGCCAGCTGGCTTGCAGAACATCCATGGTAGCCCTAGACCTGTAAAGAAAACCATAAAATAATGAGCAGAATGAAACATGACACTGGTCAGATCTACAGTCAAACCTGTGTTAAACAGCCACTCTAAACTTGAAGTAATTGTGGTCTGTTAAGGAGCTTTCTGCATTTCTTTCATATTGGCATTAAGCGACCAACTGTCACCAATATTCGCTATGATACCTTATTAATTGGCCGTTATATACAGGTTTGACTGTACATAGTTTTTCACTCAGCTTTATCTGTATTTTGTCTACAACCAATATAAACAGTGTAGACCCCTACCAGATGCTACTTGAAAGGGTAGCAATTGGTCTGGGTTTACACTATTTGCATCATTCAAGCGACTTTTTTCCTGAGAAGCCAGCTAACTATCATGGAAAATACCCCAGTCTGATAATTCTCATATTTTCACTGCAGGCCCTAATTGATAAATAATCACCGTATGAAATCACATTAATATACATGAAAGGGTCTATGCAAATGAGATACATGTTTAGTTACAAACCAAAAAATAACTTAAATAACTTTTAGAAATAATTTATTTAACTTTCAAAAATTATACGCCAACAAACTTAATTTGTGCTTTATATTATTGCGGTGTGCAGAACTCCAAATAAAGTGTATTTTTGTAAACCTATGGTAAATAACGAACTTTCACATAACTCTGTCTTGTGAATTATCATTAGAATTGCCTCACAAGAGGCACACCATAGGTTTTGTGATAATATATTATAATTTTTTGACTAATGTACACATGGCTTATCTTTTTAATATATTAAGACTAAACACTGATAGAAACTGTTGTATAAAAACAATAAATTGATACTTACATGACTTCTGAAGATATTTCATCCAGATTCCAGCTAAAGTTGTGGTCGTTTCAAGCAAAATCCATAAATGTACAGCAACAAAATAAATTTTCTGAAGCTGTTCTGAAGCATTCATATATTCCTCAGATGCACTTGCTTAACCTTATGTTTTTAGAGTCAATGTTACATTTATGATGTCATCGATAAATCAATGATGTCATCAGTAGTGACGAGTTACTACCCATTTGCAGTATAAATAATTCGAATATCACATTGGTTATTTTCTGCAACAGGGTCTTAGGTCAACTTACGACCGTTTTGCGGGGAACAGATGACCCACTATGACTTAAGACTTTTCTGCATTTTAACGGTTACTATGACAATAGTAGGAAATGTTGGGAAATGCTTCTGTAGGTTGTTGTGTAATTAAAAAAGACGCAGAAAAATAAGGTAACACCATTTTTGGAAAAATATGTAGTTAAGACCCTTTTGCGCTCATCCATCGATATTCAGTTTGTATTTTCACAGGTCGCTGTTAGTGCACTGTCATTTTTCTCTCAGTAAACTTTTAGTACACGATCTTTTTTCTTGCAGTTGACTATAAGTACACTCTCATTTTCTCTCTGTTAACAAATAGTACACTTTCAGTTTTATCTGAATTAACTGTTTGTGCACTCTTAGTTTTCCCTCAGTTGACTGTAAATGCACTCTCAGTCTCTCTCAATAAACTGTTAGTGCACTCACAGTTCTCCCTCAATTAACTGTTAGTGCACTCTCAGTATTCCCTCAGTTGACCTTTAGTGCACTCTCAAATTTCTGAGTACTTTAGTTTTCCCTCAGTTGACTGTTGGTGCACTTTCAGTTGACAATTAGTGCACTTTCTGTTTTACTTCAGTTGACTGTTAGTGAACTCTCTGTTTTCCCTCAGTTGACTTCTAGACACTCAGTTTTCTCTTAATTAACTGTAAGAGCGCTCACAGCTTACCCTCAGTTGACTGTTAGTGAACTCTATTTTTTCTCTCAGCCAATTGTTTGTGTACTATCCGTGCTCTTTAAGTTATCTGTTAGTGCAGTCTCATTGTTCTTTGTCCATTTTTTTACATCTCATACTGACTACGATCCTGTAAGTAGTGTCACAACTTTAGCAACTTTAGCTATTCTCAAGTATACCAGTCGGAACAGTAAAACCCATTTTGTGCGACCAAGCCTCAGGTGTGACCACCTCTTTTTGCCATTTATTCGACACACTTCTTATTCGACAATCCCCCTTATGCAACCACCCTTTTTTGCGACTACCCTTTTTATTTTAACCATCATTCTTATGCGGCAATCCGTCATATGCGACATCCCCAATTTGTATGAGATAACTTATGTTATCGCACCCTGGTATCAAATGCTCCATTATTGACAATGATTTCAAAAGTCATTAGTGTAAACATATTTTATTACAAAAGTGTACATCATCATGATAAACATTGTAACATCAAGTAAAGGATTAAAACAAAAAACTGACAAGTCTTATATAGTTACTCTTCCTGAAAATTGGACAATGCATTAGATGGTGGCGGTAACAACAAAGTTTGAAATTGGAATATTCGTCAATATGTGTTAACCAAAAGATAGTAATTAATTTTAAACTGGATAAATAATGTATTTGAGATTTTAAAAAATGAGAGAGTAATCGTGTTGTTAACACTGAAAAAAACAACAGAAAAAACATTTAAGGAAACATATGAATGGGAAAATTAAAAGTTATTAAAAAGAAACAAAAAAACATCGAACTGGCATTGAATCTACGGAGGGTTCCACAACTGGTCTAGAAGCCACTGTATCCAAACTTATGACATGATTTTGTACTAAGATGGTTGAACAATCATAAAAACGTCTTGCTTTCAATAATGAATTCGTAAATTAGTTTCCCCATGTGGTGCTGGGCGCGCATGTATGGCACACGAATTTGGACTGCCTAACCCTGATATGATCGTAAGAGACGACTAATAAGGGTTGAACATGAATCTGGATCGAGTATCTGCATCTCTGATTTGCCAGCAGGTATTGTTTCTGGATCCATACCCCATATTTTTATCTGGATGAAAATGAGATGTGGATCCAGCAACTTTTTTCCTGAATGGCGCCATATGACCGATACAGTGTTGCGGTGCCGTTAAACCCAACTCGCACACAAATAATTTACTGCACATGCGTGACGTATAGGGTAAATATGATAATGAGATCAGATAATTTCGTATTTAAACCTTGATAAGTGCCCGAAAATATAGAAAAAAAGATCATGTGCTCTCTCTATATATATAGTAGTGATGTTATTCTTTTCGTTTGAAGAAAGAATCATATAACGTTGCGAACTAATTCAATTCCATTTTTTTCTATCATACAAATAAGATCGTAAAAGGAAAGCGTCACGTATAGTGACTAGGTCACAAAAAGCTTTTTACAACATCAGGCAAGCCGAACTGGCCCTGTTCGATCATTTCTGAAGCAGACATCTCATTCGGCGACACTTTAACCCTTCGCCTGCTATTCGCGACTACTATGATAATTCAAACAGCTTGGAACCAGATCAGACGCCGAGGTACTCGGCGTCTGATCTGACTCCAAGCTGTTTGACACTCAGACAATAGATTCACCAAAT
>JAULCE010045555.1:0-13517 GCA_032359355.1 Macoma nasuta | reverse complement strand
TTACAACTGGATTTGCCATCACTGATGTTGTGGAGTAGTCGGACGGGGATAACGTTTATTTACACTATACGTCTTACGGGGTGATGATTGGATAAGAGTGAGATTGGGCGCCCCTAAACCGGTTTAAACCCGCCAGTGGCGTGTTTGCCACTGACCTATCCAAGGCGGTACTCCTATCTTCACCAATACGTTATGTTTGTTATCTGTCCATGTGTGTCTTCTATATATTGCATATGTTTGGACTTGCGCGCGTGTCTGTGTGTGCGTGTGTATTTGTTTGAGTGTGCTGTGAAAGAAGAACTTGTTTCTGCGCTGTTCGGGTGGATTTTTGTTTTGTTTGTGGTGTGTCCTGATATATTTTTTTGTATACTTGGATTTTAGAGTGAAAACTTCGTGACTGCTACAAACTTTAATATTGAAACAATGGCAAGAGAGAAGTTCATGGTACTATATCATGAGTATCTGAAGCTTGACTAACGTAACAGTCGTTAAATAAAATCTAGCAAATAGAATGAAGCTAGAAACACATTTTGTGGATAATGAACCTTAATGAATCAAGATCTCCAAATGATCTCCTTTTAGGCTATTAAATGGAAAGTCATTTTTCATCCGAGCAAAACGGAAGCGACTTTCTTTACCTACTGTATACATGGCATTCCTCTGAATCTCATTATTTGATTATGTTCAAATGTAGTATGTTAGAAACCCACAAAAAACTTAGACTTTACTTTAATTCTGCTTTGAAGATTCAAACAATGATGAGCAAAATTAGTTCTATTAAACCGAAAACAATAGAACAACTGTATGTGTCCTTTTTAAAACCAATTGTCACATGGCATTCGTAGAAACGGAAATGTTAAACGAAAATCGCACCTTTAGATGTCAATGCTCGATTTAAATAAACTACGTTTAGCATCTGGCAAACATGTCATGCTTTCTCGGCTTTCTTCTTTATCTATATCAGCTTTAAGGGAGATTGACGAGCAGGCGGATAAAATATTCTTGCGCAACGATCCCCTCAATGGTTATGCTTCTTTAGTTCAAAGTCATACTCAGTATGTTCTCAGAACTAATATTGATACCGTATCCGACCATATAATAACCTTTTGAAAAATCTTTTCATAAACAGAGACATTGATTTTACGGATCTCCTAAGAATATTTAGATATAAAAATGTCATCGACTCTATTCCCAAGTACTTTAAAACTACAGAGTCGCCAATGGCCTGCTATAGAATTAACAAATCTATCAGAGGTATTATTTTCAATTACAGTAAAATTGTTTCAGACTTAAAGGCTAGCTGTGAGTGTGCATCTTCAACATGTTTTTACTCTCCGGTTGGCCATATCGTAACTAGCAATTTTGACATCATCAAAGATAAGCGTCTTCGGAATTTACTTACTAAAGGCCCTAAGCTTAGATTACCTCATGTTAAAGATTTTGATACTTGCCGTACTAACATTGCAGAGGCCCTGCAGAATTTTTGTAATAAATGGTTTTGTCGAGAGCATGCCGAGTTTCAGAATAGTAGAAGCAAGTTTTTAATATAATAGAAAAACGTCTTACTTTCTACAATGCCAACGAACATCTTCTTCCACCAAGACCTAGAACTTCATACCGCCATCTGAAGAAAGGATTTCAAGATCTACATTCTAAATTTTATGTTTTTGTTCCCGCTGATAAAGCATCTAAGAATGTGATCATCATTTGACAATTACATTATATTGATGTTTTTTCTCAGGACATTATACATACTAAATCATATGTTTCACTGAAGATGTCTGAGCGTTCAATAATATCAGAAAATGTTTCTAAGTGTGACCAACTTAGAGCTGATGTATATATTACACAACCCAAGCTCCCAAACATGTACTGGATACCTAAACTCCATAAGAAACCATACAAAGCGCGTTTCATTGCAAATATACAAGCTCTTGTATCACTACAAAACTGTCATTTCTATTAACCCTTGTCTAACTAAAATTAAAGAGCATGTGAAAGCTTATCAGAACTGAGAATCAATCTCTTTTTGCCAGTTAACAATTAAAATCTCTAATAAATCTAATGAAATCTTAAGTAAACTACAAATTAAATGGTATCTTGCATCCACACGTAGCACCCATATGACTTTTCTACACTTTACACTACTATTCCACTTAACCTTCTTAAAAATTAACTTAGTAAATTACTTCAGAAGACTTTTGATAGGAAAGATAAATCATTTCTTGCATGTAATACTGAGCCGTTATTTAACCGTTACACTTTATGGACTTGCTCCGAAGTTTGTGAAGCGCTTACTATTCTTCTGGATAACATTTGTATACGTTATGGGAATGCTATTAATCGTCAAGTTATTGGTATTCCAATGGGTACAAACTGTGCACCACTTGTCGCGGACTTTTTTTTGTACTGCTATGAGAGTGATTTCATGTTGAGTCTAAACCCGCATTCACAGGCAGATGCCATCCATGCTTTTAATGACACAACTCGATATTTGGATGCCATATTTAACATAGATAACCCCTATTTTGACAAAATGCGTTCTTCTATTTACCGTGAAGACCTTCAATTAAATAAAGCTTATAATTCGGATACTCAGCAGCCTTTGATTTAGATCTTTTAATTAATGGTGGACTAGTTTCTTCTAAAATCTATGATAAAAGAGATGACTTTAATTTCGAAATAGTAAATTACCCTCATCTTGACGGAGATGTTGCCCCTGTTACGTCTTACAGGGTTTACATTTCACAATTTATTCGATTCGCTAGAGCCTGTTCTTCCGTTGAGGATTTCAGTAATCGCAACGGTGCTAGTACTGAAAAGCTCCTTAAGCATGGAAATAGGTATTATAAACTTCGTTAAACCTTCTATAAATTCTATTATCGAAATATTTATCTCATTGGCAAGTTTAAGTGTAATTTAAAGGCGCTCCTGTGACAAGGTATTCCACACTCAGACTTTTATGGTGATGTGATTTACAAGCTTCGGAAAATAGCTGAGCATACCCATTTTCACACTTTGTTTATAAAACGTATTGAAAAATTATTAAGAAGGGCTATGATCCATCAATATTACAACACACTACGTGTTTGGCGGTCAACCCATTTACAGAATGATGGCCATCACGCTACCCTCTTTGCTTGTGCGACGACAAGAAGGTCATAATACTTTATGAAGACTACTTTGAAAGCCGTAAACGGAAGGAGAACGTCAGATCTTTGCTCTGTGCCCGTTCTGTGGTGCCCTGTGGTGAGGACTACTTTGAAAGCCGGAAACGGAAGGAATATGGCGGATATTTGTATTGTGCCCGTTCTGTCGTGCCCTTGATGGCTGCTTTACAGTTACTCTGACTTCAGACTATTGATGACTGGCGAAAACAGTAAAGGATTTGTTTATATGTCTATGGTTTACATACATTTTACAACTGGATTTGCCATCACTGATGTTGAGGAGTAGTCGGACGGGGATAATGTGTATTTACATTGTACGTCAAATGGGGTTATGATGGTATAATAGTGAGGTTTGGCGCCCCATAACCGATTTAAACCCCCAGTTGTGTGTTTGTCACAGACCGTTCCAAGGCGGCACTCCTGTCTTCACCCTAATTGTATTTCTGTTATCCGTCCGTGTGTGTTTTCTATATGTTGCGTATGTGTGAGCTCGTGTGTGTGTGTGTGTGTGTGTGTGTGTGTGTGTGTGTGTGTGTGTGTAGAGTATTTGTTTCTGTGCTATTCGGGTGTCTGTTTGTTTTGTTTATGGTGTTTCCTGCAATACCTTCTTCTCAACCTTTGGTCCGGGTGACTATGTGATCCCGTGTGCATGAAAGGTTAGGATCAAAGTTTGCATTTAGATATGATCAAACTTTGAAATATGAAAGTTTCTTGGATTTGGTTCTGATAAGAAGCCCCGATACCCTGCACCTACACTTATACAGATACACGTCTGTCGCAAATGTATTAAATGTTATGTTCTGTCGTATTTTTGTCAATTATATTCTATATGTATAACACTATTGCATCGATTGTGTAATATACGTTCTGATTGGTCAACCGGACATAATTAGCGGCATACAAATTCACGATATACTATTGCATTTTAAAATAACGTCAAATGACGTTATACATTGACGTTACGGAGTTTTGAATGGAGCGTTTCATTTGAAATAGATGGCTTGACATTAGAAAAGGGACAATCGCGCCGTTTTTAAAGATTTGCGGACGAATATCGATGGTTAATATAAGTATAAAAGAAAGTCGTACAGGAAACAAGACATACGAAACAAACATCTGCCCGAACAACACACTCAGCTACACACACATACACGCACGCACGCACGCACACACGCACGCACGCACGCACGCACACACGCACACACACACTCGCGAACCCAAACATACGCAACATATAGAAGACACATAAAAAACAGGTTACAGACATAAAATAAGGGTGAAGACAGGAGTACCGCCTTGTATGGTCAGTGGCAAAAACGCCACTGGGGGTTTAAACCGGTTTAGAGGCGCCAAATCTCACTCTTATACTATCTTCGCCCCCTCAGACGTACAGTGTAAATGAACGTTATCCCCGTCCGACGACTGCTCAACAACATCAGTAATGGCAAACCAGTTGTAAAATACATGTAAAAACATAAAACTATTATAAACCATTGACTTTTTTCGCCAATCATCATTAAATGTACTCAATGACTTGTCAGAAGTCAAAGTAACTGTAGAGCAGCCATCAAGGGCACATCAAGGGCACGACAGAAAGAGCACACTACAAATAACCGACATAATCCTTCCGTTTTTTGGGTTTCAAAGTAGTCTTCATAAAGTATTATGACCTTCCTGTCGTCGCACAAGCGTAGAGGGAAGCGTGTTGACCAACTGTGAAAGGGTTGACCACCAAACATGCAGTGCGTTGTGTAATGGTTGTTTGAGTTGGTCCATAGGTGTTTGAGTATGAGAGGGGGCACTACCTTGTATTTATCGACATACGGTTACAATATATATTGTACGTCAACCTGCAAAATGTCCACACAAATGTCGGTGAACACGAAGTCTAATGTGTCACAAATAGCCGTTTTACATGCTTCGCTAACGCGTTGCAAGTAAACCACCGATATACATCCGCACATCTTCAAATACGGCGCGGTTATCGCCTTATGTCAACTGTTGTGTCATTATTGATAGCATGTAATTCTGTACGATTGAATTTGTATCAATGTACGAGTAGCTATTATTGAGCTTCTTATAATACTGCTATTCATTGAATATGCACTGTTAACATACTAGACGCTAGGCAATATAAGTGTCATCTAGTGATTATATTTCCGTTGTAATTCGATGTATGTTCTTCGCAAACAATCACGGAAACATTCGTATATTACATATCTCCTGAAAGTCGAACGTCGGAAAGGTCATTGCGAATCATGCTTTAATCGAAACTTAAATCTGGAACAAAGCATGCAGTTAAGAAAGGGGAATAGGTTTGGGTTTGAATTACGAGAAGACCTAACTTAATTTAAAGTTTTCAAAACATCCCGTCAATGTCGACATGACGAGGCCGAGCTGTATAAATGGACGCAATTTATATCGGCCTTTCAGAAACCTGCTTATCTGCTATACATTTTGCATAATTCGCTACTTTAACTACGAATAGTTATCCAAAAACATGCTACTATAACATGAAGTATATCAGCAACATGCCTAAGGTTCTCCAACACCACCTGTGGATTTAGGTTGTCCGATGTTGTTTAAGGGAAAAGTTAAGAGTCACATTTGTTTGCGGAAATGAAAGAGAAATACCAAACGATCCTACAGTATATATACTCTAACCCAGATAACAAGCTGAGACTGGAAAAGAAGATAACAATGAATCTGAGCTCAAACATACGTAACTGTGGTAAGTGTAAAATATTATTCGATAGAAATGTTGCGATGTCAAAGTTTGATCAATATCGCGTAGTACCGTTATTACGCAAGTCTTCTGCCGGCAGGGCATTTACACATAGTGTAGACACTGCTCCGTTAGTATTAGTCTCGCTGTTCGCTCATTTATGTTCACACTATTATATTGCAAATTAACTGGTTCAACTCTAAAGATAATTACACTAATGCATCAGGGTGACAGATGATTTACAGTGCTTAAGGTATTAACTAATTTTTATATTGTAAAATCATAAATATATGTCATGATAAAGTCTGTAGGTTCTTAATTTGTATTTAAAAAGGCTAATATTTTGTAAACTCAAATTAATCTGTGAGCTTCTAAATAAGTTAATGCGGGATATATGGCATTTTTCTTCCAACAACGTAATTGATTTTATTGACTATGGTATTTGAGTTCAATGTTGTATGTTAATGCAATACATTTTTAAAAAATGTTTTATAAAGCATGTTTGATACATTTTTTTAAAAATGCTGTTCCCTTTTTTGTGCCAAACAATACCAACCATTTGTCAAAGATTGCATGCAACTTGTTTTTTAAGAGACTGGTTAGTATGGATGGCCGTTTCACGAATCTGTCGATGAATGAGTTTGTTGTGATTACTTCTCAAGCTTAAATTTACGTGTCGATAATGGCTCATGAATTGATGATTTATATCGCATTCAGTGCTACAAGAACATACTTGCTTTCATGGAAATCTTCTCATTTGAGATCGATACGTTTGAGTTTGACTCTGCCTCTACTTAAACTTCATAGATAGCTATGTATGTTTTTTCTTTAATTTGCATGATAGAGACATGTGTAGAATTGGCCTCAATTTGGACCTGTTTTTTCTGGTTTGCAAAGAAATGCAAATAATTATTTTTAAACAAAAACTGAAATAAAACTGTTGATTTGGGTACTTTATACATGAAAACAATTATAAATAATGTAAGTATGCAATGAAACCAAGACATCAGTTGCACTCATGGGAGAGTGAATATTTATCATACTATGATGAATATGTTTATAAGGCCTTTCAAACATAGACTAAGGTATAACAGACCCCAAAGGCAAACCGTGCAAACCCTTAGCAGACAGCTTTTTTTGGGCTTCTGATTTGAATCTTTACAGTTTACGTTAGGCAAAAGTATGCTATTTATGAACTTACAAATTACAGAAGACTTGTCCAATTGCACAACATGTCGCTTAACACAGTATATTCCGGCTGATATATTTTAAATTATGTAGCTTTAATGCAAGAAACCTTTTTAACAAAAAAAAAATGTGATTTTATATCATTGAGGCGTTTAGAATTTTAAACCAATGTGAATAGCATTAGTGTCCTTTGATATTAGACTTCACAGACATTTCAGATCATAATACATGCCTAATAATGCAAAACGCAAAAAATTGATTCATCGAACCGTCGACGATATAACACACAGGGCAGTGTATCATTTTTGTCATAAAACATTTTTGCAACCTTATGTTTTCCAGATTATATACATTGTATGTAGAGGAACTTCCTATGGAAAATTAGTTTTTGTTTTGTTTGTAAATCTGACTAATGAGACTAATGATAATTTCAGTAAAAAAGAAAAATACCTGATATTGTAACTCTTGTATTTAACTCTTGTGTTTTGATAATTCATTCATAAGTAACAAATACAACTACATATGCAGATGAATTATATCAGCTTTTGTCAATGGAAATAGTTCTTTATGACTTTATGAAAGTTTGATTAAACACATAACCAATCGAATATTATATAAAAATAATATGAGTCAAACTATTTATGTCCATGCTTTACATGAAGCTGGTTTAAATAACACATTCTATATAGCTGAAACGAATTCCATAGAAGATCAAATTTTCTAAACATACCTCACACGGTTAAGCTACAAGATGGATGTACTTGAAAATGAAGAATTTACAATAAATTACCTACAGAAAATTAATTAAGTCTGATTACACACACACTGTTTCAGATAGGTAGTATGAACTCATTCACCTCTGCAATCCGGCAAACAACATTCCGAGATTTTGCTCTGGTTGGTAATACCGTCATACTATACGCATTCATCTTCCTGTAAGAGCTAGCTTACTTGGAGTTTAGAATTTAATCAAGGTTTGGGCCTTTACTTATATTATCAGATAGTGCCAACACGGAACCGCTATTGCTTTCATCTTATTCTAACGGAATGCCCTCAAATGTAATATTTGATAATGTTCGCATTCAATATGTTGAATTCAAACTTAAACTTAGACTGGATTCTGAACATTGAAACTTAAATTAATTATACTTCCAAGATTCTAGCAATGATGCGCACAATTAAAGTTTCTACAAGCATAACTTTTTATATTTTCTTAAGCCATCTGTCGTATTGGACGGATGTACGGAAATGGAACAAGAAACTCTCACGATTCAGCACGAAGCGGACAGTTAGGAGTGTCTCTGGACTCGCGATATGTCTCTTTGAAATCTTACAACGAATTCAATTGGATCTTTCTTGCGGCAAACGTCATTACTGCAAACAAATGTCAGCCTTTAAAATAAGATCAGGTTCAAGACCAGACTACCACATTAATATCTCACCATAAACAGTTGAAACAAACACCCCTGAAAAGCTCAGAAAGTATGGTTCGCTGTAGTATACAGAAGAACAGAACTTTCCTTGAATCATTGGCACATTTTGTTATTTGTCTTTGGAATTCTCTACCTGCTGACATATCTGCAACTCGCCGGGTTTAAAAATGCCTTGACCAAAATGTATTTTGAGTACGAATGATTCATTAGCATTCAATATTTTTCACGTAACAGCTTTTAATTTTGGGCCACGACCGTAGAATTCACCACGATGTTAAAAAGATGTGAACGTAGTACTGAAACAGAGAATACTGAACATTATCTGTAACAGTGATAATTATTCTTAAATGCATGATTAAAACTAAGTTCACTCTCTGCATATAAACCTGTTGCTTTTCGTCTCATCAAATCATTGGTGAAGACGATAATATGAAGCTTTTTTAAGGTGTACTTCATACAATACGGCAATCATTAGGCCGAAGATATAGCACTACCTAATCCGCCTCACAGCAACACTGAGCTGTCAAGATGTTTGCTCTAACCTAATGTTAGAGCCCTATTACGCCTGAGCAATTGTTTTAAGAAAAACGTTTATTAATTATAGAAACATATTCTCAGCCTCAACTCAATGTTCAACCGCCTCACAAATGTTATTAATTTATACAATGAACAGAATCAAATTTTCCAAATTAATCAACAAACATGTTAATTAACATTAAACAGTGACACTGTATAACATACAGCAATACAGTAATGCATCGGATATCTTTACAATAGCCCCTGTCACGCGACAATGACCTTTCTGGAAAGGTGTTGAGTAATTATCCTAATACAACATTAGTCTCATAAGAAAAATTATTCTTGGAAAATACTGTTTCTCTGCGAATAGCTGCCGCATTTATTTCGATTTAAATTGTATTCGGATAAAGGATAAATATATCAATTAAGAAGACGATATTACTATAGCTTCTATTATACGTCTGGCAAAGACATCTACCCTAAAGGCACACACAATTTATCAACTACTGGGTAAACTCAAATTGAATCCCAGTATTGCAGATAATGTAGACTACGACATTTGTGAGGTAAAGAAAAGCTTTACAGAGCAGGAACCAATGCTATCAGTAAAAAGCTGTTTAATAAATCCTAATTCAAACCGCCGAGTTCCGGTTATTTAGGGGAATTTTTCAAATAAAATCATTACGCTAAAACGAGGCTGCGTACTGAGAAAGTTAGTGCAATTGTCACCTACTCAAAATTCTGTCGCTTCGCTTGATCAAACTCCGTGTGTAACGGAACCTGACCATTGAGCCAAGCCGGAAAAATTACTGCGAACAGGCCCTTAGGTAACATATTGACGATTTGACCAATTTGCTATATAAATAAAGCAATATATTCTCCAAATCAGATCTTGATCTCGAAAATTACTCACACATCAAGGTAGAGATCAAATCTGAATCACCCCAAGTTATAAAACAACGACCTATTCGAATGCTTCACTCTAAAAGAAAAATTATCAAGGAAAACATAGATGAACTGCTTAAAGCTGATGTTATAAGATATAACTACGAAGCTTCATGGAGCTAAATACTTAACAAGCTTGAGTTCTCACATTCCTATCATCATATTGAACTTAAGGAAGATCATAAAAACAGCGATTTCCACACAATTTGGTCTTTTGATTCCAATCGCTTGCCTTTTTGGCATAAATTTATCCTGTTGGAAATTCCAATCGATAAAGACTAAGGTAATTAAAGACTGTAATGACTGGTGTTTTGTATATCTTGACGATATTTTTATATACAGTACAACAACGGCAAATTGTCATAAGTTAAAACTTAAGAAATGTAGTTTTATATTAGGAATCCACAACTTATTTAGGGCATGTTATACAGGCTGAAGGCATCAGACCTGACAAAAATAAAATTAAAACTTTAAAACATATTCCCTCACCAAGAACGTTAAAACATGTGCGATCTTTCCTCGGCACCCACGGCTTTATCACAAAGTCGTAACCAATTATGCCGAAACCACAGGTCCGCTTACAAAATCAACAATATATCTTATAACTGACCACAAACCACTGTCAACTTTTTAACGGCCAACTTCGAAACCCAACTGCTACAGCGAATCGCTCTTAATATTTCATGTTATGATTGCTCAATCGTCCATGTACCTGGAAATTTTAATGTGTCAGACAACCTTATACGCATTCCCTATAAAACTCTCAATCGGACTTTTCGTCTGACAGTAACAGCTGCGACTTAAATCCAGTGAATCGAACACCTCTTGTATCAGCTATAAACAGCCAAAGTCCAGCCATTAATTCTAGGGCACTGTCCATCTTGCGACACGACCGGAAACTTTACCTTCACATCCTCCTAACTTCCTTTACGATTTAACCATCGAGCAAATCAAGGACGATAATATTTCTAAAATAAAAGCCAGGGTGCATACTAATTTGTTAACAGCCGACAAAGACCGTATATCTATTAGCCTAGATGACATTTTGTACTATATATCTAATCCGGACAATGACCCTGTACCTCGAATTTACGTTCTAAATCATCTAAAACAAATCATTTGTTCATATCATGATATTGGTCACCTCGTAGCAAAACAATTATTCATTGCAATAAAATCCAAATACTATTTCCCTCGTCTATACAAGGAACTCGCATCGTTTATAGAAAAAACTGTGTATAGTGTCAAACTGTTAATTTGAGAGCAACTAAAGCGGAAATGGGTGAACGACTAATACAATCTTATCCGTTTAGCACACGATTGTGTTGGGCCTTTACCGAGAACGGCGTCTAGTAATGTTTACCTCGCACGTTTTCTATGCGAATGAACGGCATTTCCCGAATGTATGACTGTTAGAGACATTACAACTGAAACAATTTTAAATGCTTTCTATGAAAACATATGTTTGGGTCTCGGCTCCATACTCCGTGTCATTTCTGATAATGGCTTTTACTTTACGGAATCAATGGTCGCTTTAAACATAGACCACGTTTGCACGTCGAATTATAATCCTGCCGCTAGTGGAAAAGATGAGAGATTTCACGCGACTCTTTAGACTATCATTACTAAGCTAGTCAATCAAAACCCGCATGATTGTTACCTAGTTTTAAAATAAGATTTAGGAGCGTTACAATATAATCCGTCAGAATCTAGCAAAAAAGCCCATACATCTACGGAAGAGAACCAATCCTTCCAGTTGATAGTTTAATGGGTTATAGAGTACTGTATTATGGAGATGATTATCACAAAATTATGTTGCAACGTAACTATGAAATATATACAAAGCTGTATTCAACTTTTATAAAAACACGAGAAAGAAGGAACAACGTCGCAAATAAAAATAGGAGTACCGTAGAATTTCAATCAAATGACGTCTTCTATAACAATAATTGCAGAGCCACAATTGTTTTTAAAACATGGTTACCATACTTTCGGGTGATACAATTATTTAGCCCCCACTCGTTGCTTTCTTACTAAAAACCAGATGGACAATAGCATATTTAGATATTCTTCTCCAAATTATTCCACACTAGTGTAGATCAAACTTTGCCTACCAAAAACGATTGCTCACCAGAAGTCAAAGAGATTTCCAAACAAAACATTCTTACCGTTGGTCATCTGATGATAAATTGCCGTTGGCCACATTGCAGGCCAAATTGCGTGAGGCAAATTTTGACAGATAAAACCCATCAGCTTCAGGCGTAAACTCAGAGTCAAATTATGACGAACAAAGGCCGTCTATACCGGACCGATACAATACGTCGGTAGCAGAAAATTAACCACATACGGAAATAGCAAGTGGCATTAAGTATGACGCAGCGTCGTCCGATAATGTGATAAACAGCTCACTTCAGTTAGATACTGCAGATAATAAAATGGAACTATCTCGAGTGGTCTAGCAGAGATACTCATGACGGATACTCCCGATGTATCAGTAAACTCAGTATTCAATTCAGTTTTAATTGGGCCTATTGGGCTCATCTTATGTGAATTAAAATATGTCCATAGTTTAGCGATCACAAATGGTTATATACAGCATCATGCTTTTCACCATAAGAGTAGGTACTCAAACAGCTGTGTCAGTTAAAGACAAATAGTATAGAAACTAAGAAGTACTCGCGAGAGAAAGGTTACAATGGTGTTTATCTTGGGTACCTTACGTAAAAATATGTGTAGATAATAAGACGTTACGGACGAAAGAAAGTTAAAAAGGTATTTAATTTAAGTAACTTATCGTGTATTTATCGCGGAAAAGGAATATAGGAAATTGGCAGATGCGATTTAGTTAAGTAGTTTGCAGCGAAATGACAAACCGTCAAAGTGGGAATCAATACGTAAAAGTTACTCCTTGGTGAAAACATTTGTGTAGGAACAACTATGGTAATTGTCAGAACGATGTGTATCGCTCATGAAATGTTTTTGAGTTGGTGATTATTTCAATAGTATATTGCGCAATTGTATACATTTATGTTTAATTAAATATTTGTTGTTGTATTGTTTTAGATTCGTCACTGATCATGACAGTCCTGCACTTAGGAAGCGGTATGAAGATAAAACAAGAAAGCAGTGTTTGTGAAACACTACACATATGCCCCCAGTTGCACAATGACCAATATATTTGACCTTTGACCTTAAATAATGACCATGACCTTCTAATATGACCATTCAAATTGTACAGCTCCTTCAGCTCAACATAAATGTCAAATTTAAGTCTCTATCTGTACTAGTTCAAAAGATATTGCAAAAGATACTTTGACCGATATATTTGACCTTTGACCTTAAAGACTTACCTTGACCTTTATATGTTACCAATCAAAATGTGCAGCTTAATGAGATACATAAACATGCCTATAATGAAGTCTCTATATGTACTAGTCCATGCGTCAATGCCAATTTTATTACTGGTAATTTGACCTATATATTTGACCGCTGACCTTGAAGGATGACCTTGACCTTGACATGTTTGCACTCAAAATG